>OY856409.1:268969057-269066557 GCA_963693085.1 Alisma plantago-aquatica | reverse complement strand
GAGGCATTTGAATAACTCTCCACATAGATCAATTTTTCATAATCCAACCGTACAGATTACAAGTATGCCTCAATATCTACCTTCCTATAAAATTTTATCACCATCCAATTTGTAGATCATTCACAACAACCAAATATTTTTCGACGCTCTATATTAAATTTCAGGCTGACCGTTGGATGTAAAAAGTGTATATTGTACATATGGACATGTAAACAATGTCTAATTGAAATGATTTTTTACGACAAGGTAAATGAAATGATGCTTTTTCCATCTATACGGTTGGATTTTAAAAAATAGTTACTAATTTGTAGTTATTCAAATGCCTCTCATGCTCTCACCGTAGGATGTTTCTCACTGGATTGCTACCCTATATATATATATATATATATAGGCTAAATGTTTGTTGCCCGTGCGGGTAACTTAATTTTGCTACCCGGCACTGTTGCTCTGGCTGCTCCGTTGAGACGGCGGGATTAGCGCGGAGGATGGGCGATCCAAATTCGTGGCCGAAAGGGGCAGGGTCAATGTCGCTGCATCAGGACGGCATGGTGGCTGATGGCGATCCGCTGTTGTTGCTTCCTCCGTTGGCCGTTTCGATGAACATGGCTCTTAGTACCATCCCTCCATGAACATGGCTCTGAGCACCATCCCCCGCTTTGGGATGTATCGCGGCGAATGGGACGACAACGGTGGGGTCGTAAATGCGGCCGCTTCTGGTAGTAGTAGGAGGAGCTGAACCTTGTTCTCGACTTTATACTGTACGGAGAACGGGATGAGAGTAACCATGTTGGGGTTGTTGGGCGGGCGGCGAGAATCTCCTGACAGCGGAAATGGGATCTTCGTACAGTGATCCCATTTCTGGAATGGAAAAATAACAGCAATAAGCGCGAGCTATATCTGGAACTCCTCGGACGTATAGTAATCCTCGGCACCCAGCGCCTCCGCCTCCGCCCCCATCGGCAACCGCGGCCAAGCCAGGCCCGACAGCTGCTTCTCCCGCCTGGAGACGATCGGGCCAAGGGGATCGCGGGGCGCCTACTGGCGAAGGTGTCGCGGGCGTTGGAGCCGCTGCAGTGGAGGAAGGAGGAGAGATGAGGATTAAGGATGACGAGGCCGTAGAAGAGGGAAAGGTTGTCCTTGGAGGTGTGATTTCACCATGCCGAGCAGACTCATGGCTTCTCGCACAAAGATGGAGTTTCGTTAGATTCTGTTTCATCAGACGGCGTCTTGGCGGGCTGATGGAAGGGTAAGGAGGGAAGAGTTATGCCCTGCCAGCGAGGTGGAAAACTCGCCGCCCGCCCTGTGGCGGAGAGGGGGGAATCTATCAGAAACTCCTGCAGACGTAAGGTTCATGATTGGCGTGCCCTGTGAGAGGGTAGTCGAGGTGAGAAGACTGGGGTTTGACCACAAGTGGAGAAGGATCGTGTGGGGAGGGCAACTTGACTGGCTTTTGCTAGTTTGCTTCCTTTCCGCCCGACAGAGCTCGGCTCGCGATCCCCGCATTGGGCTCTAGTGCGAGAACCGGACAAAGGGCGGAAGTGGATGTGGAGACGGCTGGGGCGTCAAAGACGATACAACTATCGTAAGGATAGGATTCATCACTTAGCCTCCACAGATCTGATGCTTTTGCTAGTTATAATTGCTGGCGTAGTCATCTGTTTCTTATGCCTCCACAGATCTGATGCTTTAGTGCAACGGTGAAAATTTGACAATAAGAAAAAAAAACGACATCGGTAGATTCTGTAACACATATCTTGTTGAAGAAACATGATGCTTAATTGTCAGAATGGAATGTTTGGCTCCTAGTAAACAATTAGAAAGGACGTCTGAGACAATATCAAGTTGGTTGGTAAATTATTACGATAAGATTTAATATTTACCAACATATGTTTGGAAACCCAAAACGCATGGGATGATTTGGTGGATCTACCACGACAGGACTAGTGGTCTTCTGTGCTGGAAATAGCCTTTCATTATTTCCACTAATAACTTAAAAGCATGTTTAGATACACAATGGATTTTATGATATTCCAAAAGTCCTCGTCAGTGGCATTGCCAAATGATAGAAAACATCTAGTTATATCTCAAATTGATACTGCACTAGAGATAGTCTATGTAAACAATTTGTTACATCTATCTAAAATTGTCTATGCCTGATAAACTAGTACTTGTCCCATCACATGTCAATTATAGAGATTTGGATTTTGCTGGGCGGCAACCTTTCCCTCTATATTATGAATAATTATCTGCTATACTAGTACCACCATTGACCACTATAATAACTTGAAAAAGACTATAATCAATCTAGCGAGGTGCGCTCTCACAAAACATGAATCCTACAATCTTACAGGCCACATATCTCTTTTCTTTGTAACTTAAATAAAAAAGGATTATATGAAAAACAAAACGGTAGTACAAAATGTATAAATCAAATATCTACAGAACATAAAACAAACAAGTAACTGTGACAACCCTGCGAGTAACTGAACGAGCAGTACAAGTAACTCTAACAACAATAAGAGTAACTATACCCCCTTAAGCCTGCAATTTGTGGGGTGCCTCAGATGTTCATTATTTTTTCAGTTACTCACAGTGTTTGTTCAGTTACTCGCAGAGTTGTGACAGTTACTCGCAGTGTTTTTTCAATTACTCGTAGTGTTTTCACAGTTACTCTAACTGCTATTATAATTACTCGCATGATTTTTTTAGTTACTCGTATTATTGTCACAGTTACTCACATTATTGTCACAGTTACTCACAGTATTGTCACATTTACTCACAATGTTTTTTCAGTTACTCGTAATCCTTTTTCAGTTACTCGCAGTGTTTTTTCAGTTACTCCAGGGTTGTGACAGTTACTCACAGGGTTTTTTTAGTTACTCAAGCATTACTCTCAGTTACTCAAGCATTACTCTCAGTTACTTAAGAATTAATTTCAGTTACTCAAGCATTACTTTTCAGTTACTCAAGCATTATGTTACTTTAAGTTCAGTAACTTGCATGCTTGTATCAGTTACTCGTAGTGGTTTCAGAGTTAGTCTTACAGTATTCAAAGCATAACTGAAAAAACAATGCGAGTAACTGAAGCATTAGTTTCAGTTACTCAACCATTGCTCTCAGTTACTCAAGCATTACTCTCAGTTACTCAAGAATTAATTTCAGTTACTCAAGCATTACTTTTTAGTTACTCAAGCATTATGCTACTTTAAGTTCAGTTACTCGCATGGTTGTATCAGTTACTCGTAATGGTTTCAGAGTTACTCTTATAGTATTCAAAGCATAACTGAAAAAACAATGCGAGTAACTAAAGTATTAGTTTCAGTTACTCAACCATTGCTCTCAGTTACACAAGCATTACTCTCAGTTACTCAACCATTGCTCTCAGTTACTCAAGCATTACTCTCAGTTACACAAGCATTACTTTTCAGTTACTCAATCATTTTGTTACTTTCATTTCAGTTACTCGCATGGTTGTATCAGTTACTCGTAGTGGTTTCAGAGTTACTCTTACATTATTCAAAACGTAACTGAAAAAACATTGCGAGTAACTGAAGCATTAGTTATAGTTACTCAACCATGACTCTCAGTTACTCAAGCATTACTCTTAGTTACTCAAACATTACTCTCAGTTACTCAAGAATTAATTTCAGTTACTCAAGCATTATTTTTCAGTTACTCAAGTATTCTGTTACTTTTAGTTCAGTTACTCGCATGGTTGTATCAGTTACTCGTAGTGGTTTCAGAGTTACTCTTACAACATTCACAGAATAACTGAAAAAATAATACGAGTAATTGAAGCATTAGTTTCAGTTACTCAACCATTACTCTTAGTTACTCAAGCATTACTCTCAGTTACTCAAGCATTACTCTCAGTTACTCAAGAATTAATTTCAGTTACTCAAGCATTATTTTTCAGTTACTCAAGCATTCTGTTACTTTCAGTTCAGTTACTCGCATGGTTGTATCAGTTACTCGTAGTGGTTTCAGAGTTACTCTTACAACATTCAAAGAATAATTGAAAAAACAATGCGAGTAACTGAAGCATTAGTTTCAGTTACTCAACCATTACTCTTAGTTACTCAAGAATTAATTCTAGTTACTCAAGCATTACTTTTCAGTTACGCAAGCATTCTGTTACTTTCAGTTCAGTTACTCGCATGATTGTATCAGTTACTCGTAGTGGTTTCAGAGTTAATCTTACAACATTCAAAGAATAATTGAAAAAACAATGCGAGTAACTGAAGCATTAGTTTCAGTTACTCAACCATTACTCTCAGTTACTCAAGAATTAATTCTAGTTACTCAAGCATTACTTTTCAGTTACGCAAGCATTCTGTTACTTTCAGTTCAGTTACTCGCATGGTTGTATCAGTTACTCGTAGTGGTTTCGGAGTTACTCTTACAACATTCAAAGACTAATTGAAAAAACAATGCGAGTAACTGAAGCATTAGTTTTAGTTACTCAACCATTACTCTCAGTTACTCAAGAATTAATTCTAGTTACTCAAGCATTACTTTTCAGTTACGCAAGCATTCTGTTACTTTCAGTTCAGTTACTCGCATGGTTGTATCAGTTACTCGTAGTGGTTTCAGAGTTAATCTTACAACATTCAAAGAAAAATTGAAAAAACAATGTGAGTAACTGAACAAACAATGAAAAGTAACAGAATGCGATCTTACTCGCATTAAAAGGGTTTTTTCAGTTACTCGCATGGTTTTTTCAGTTACTCGCAGTGTTTGTTCAGTTACTGTAAATATAACAAAGTAATGTAAATCGTTCACTGACTCCATCTCCTTTTGTTGTGTCGTGTGCGCCAGGTTTGCTCCATCTGTAAATATAACAAAGTAATGTAAATCGTTCAAATTTATCAAGTTGCACTGATTTCCATCCTTTTGCAAACTATGTTTCTTCTACAATAAGGGTCCGAGATATGATGATATTGGGTTTTCCCCTAATCTCATCTTTCGTTGCATAGTTCCTCCTTCATTATGGTCTGTGTTGTATCTTTTTGGTCTAAGTCCCTTTTTTAAAACTTCGTCAATGCCCTGTAGTTGCTCGATGAAATGTCAGTATGTATTGTATTGTTCTCAATATAGCATATAAATGCGAATTACGAGTCGTTAATTTCTACAAAGAGTTATCTTATTTATTTCTTATGGCATCCCGTGATTTCTGATTGTTCTAATGTGGGTGGAAAAGTTGACTTTTCATTATTTTTGACAACTCGTGATGATCTAATCAAAGAGAGTACATGTCTAGGAAGGTGATACCAAATCAAAGTCAATATGAAACACCTTTAGGTGTAATAATTCAACTTGACAATTAGACTCAAAAATTAACTTTGCGTCATAATTTAAACTATATGGCATGAAAAATAACGATAAAGTTACTTTTTGTGATTTGTGTTTTACCTTCCTCTGTTAGAGTTACTTTTACAAAGTATAAGAGTTACTTTTTTGAATCACATGGTTACTCTTCTTTGATGTCACAGTTACTCTTAGTGTTCTTACAATTACTCTTCTGGTTGGTTGGGGTTCAAGGGGTACTTGATGATAGGTGATATGGATGATGTCACATGAAGAATAGGAGTTGGGCCGTAGGTGGAGGAGAGGGAAACAAGGCAGATAGCTATCCTTTTGCTATATCACCATTGACATCACTCTTGACATCCACGCCAACTGTGTCCAGGGCCCCTTTCTTCTCTACTTCAGCTTACTCTGATCCAGAAGCCACGGCTACCACATGGTCTGGCGACCTCCGACAGACTGAGTTCTCATGGAACCGCCTCACTCTAAACCCATCTCACCTCCCTCTGAAGTACTCACAGTATTGTCACAGTTACTCGCAGTGTTTTTTCAGTTACTCATAATCCTTTTTTAGTTACTCGTAGTGTTTTTTCAGTTACTCCAGGGTTGTGACAGTTACTCGCAGGGTTTTTTCAGTTACTCAACCATTACTCTCAATTACTCAAGCATTACTTTCAGTTACTCAAGAATTAATCTCAGTTACTCGTAGTCCTTTTTCAGTTACTCGTAGTCCTTTTTCAGTTACTCGCAGTGTTTTTTCAGTTACTCCAGGGTTTTTTCAGTTACTCGCATTATTGTCATAGTTACTCGCAGTATTGTCACAGTTACTCGCAGTGTTTTTTCAGTTACTCGTAATCCTTTTTTAGTTACTCGTAGTGTTTTTTCAGTTACTCAAGGGTTGTGACAGTTACTCACAGGGTTTTTTCAGTTACTCAACCATTACTCTCAGTTACTCAAGCATTACTTTCAGTTACTCAAGAATTAATCTCAGTTACTCGTAGTCCTTTTTCAGTTACTCGTAGTCCTTTTTCAGTTACTCACAGGGTTTTTTTAGTTACTCGTAGTGTTTTTTCAGTTACTCCAGGGTTGTGACAATTACTCGCAGGGTTTTTTCAGTTACTCAACCATTACTCTCAGTTACTCAAGCATTACTTTCAGTTACTCAAGAATTGATCTCAGTTACTCGTAGTCCTTTTTCGGTTACTCGTAGTCCTTTTTCAGTTACTCACAGAGTTTTTTCAGTTACTCCAGGGTTGTGACAATTACTCGCATGGTTTATTCAGTTACTCGTAGTCCTTTTTGAGTTACTCACAGTGTTTTTTCAGTTACTCTAGGGTTGTGACAGTTACTCACAGGGTTGTGACAGTTACTCACAATGTTTGTTCAGTTACTCGTAGGGTTTTTTCAGTTACTCCAGGGTTGTGACAGTTACTCACAGGATTGTGACAGTTACTCATAGGGTTGTGACAATTACTCGCAGTGTTTGTTCAGTTACTCGCCAGTTTGTGACAGTTACTCGCATGGTTTTTTCAGTTACTCGCATGGTTTTTCAGTTACTCACAGTGTTTGTTCAGTTACTCACAGGGTTGTGACAGTTACTCGCAGTGTTTGTTCAGTTACTCGTAGGTTTGTAATAGTTACTCACAGTGTTTGTTCAGTTACTCAACCATTACTTGTAGTGTTCAGTTCCTCACATGCTTGTTTCAGTTACTCGCATGCTTTTTTCAGTTACTCACATTATTTTTTCAGTTACTCATAGGGTTGTGATAGTTACTCGCAGTGTTTTCGCAGTTACTCTAACTGCTATTACAGTTACTCGCAGGGTTTTTTCAATGTGCGAGTAACTGAACAACCCTGCGAGTAACTGAACAACCGCTCCGAGTAACTGAACCAACACTGCGAGTAACTGAACCAACACTGCGAGTAACTGAACCAACGCTGCGAGTAACTGTATCAATACTGTGAGTAACTCAAATAGCCTGCGAGTAACTGAACAAACGTTGTGAGTAACTGAACAACCCTGCGAGTAACTGTATCAACACTGTGAGTAACTGAATCACACTATGAGTAACTGAACAACCGTGCGAGTAACTGAACAACCGCTCCGAGTAACTGAACAAATGCTCCGAGTAACTGAACAAATGCTCCGAGTAAATACTGTGAGTAACTGAAGAAAGCTCGCGAGTAACTGGAAAAACGCTGCGAGTAACTGAACAACCCTGCGAGTAACTGAACAACCGCTCCGAGTAACTCAGGCATTACTCTCATTAACTCAAGCATTACTCTCAGTTACTCAAGCATTACTTTTTAGTTACTCAAGCATTCTGTTACTTTCAGTTCAGTTACTCGCATGGTTGTATCAGTTACTCGTAGTGGTTTCAGAGTTACTCTTACAACATTCAAAGCATAACTGAAAAAACAATGCGAGTAACTGAAGCATTAGTTTCAGTTACTCAAGCATTACTCTCAGTTACTCAAGAATTAATTTCAGTTACTCAAGCATTACTTTTCAGTTACTCAAGCATTTTGTTACTTTTAATTCATTTACTCGTATGGGTGTGCAATGGATACTCTTAGTGTTGTCACATTTACTCTTAGAAAGTATAAGAGTAACTGAGTTTGAATCATAGTGTTTCTTTTCTAGGCTATCACAATTACTCTTATTGTTGTTAGAGTTACTCGTAGTGTTCGTTCAGTTACTCACAGGGTTGTCACAGTTACTCGTAGTGCTTTTTTAGTTACTAGTATTGTTTTCACATTTACTCTAACTGCTATTTGAGTTACTCGTAGTGCTCGTTCAGTTACTCGCATTGTTGTCATAGTTACTCGTAGTGTTTCACAGTTACTCATAGGTTGAGTAACTGAACAATCGCTGCGGGTAACTATCACAACCCTGGAGTAACTGAAAAACACTACGAGTAACTGGAAAAGGACTGCGAGTAACTGAATAAGGACTACGAGTAACTGAAAAGGGACTGCGAGTAACTCAAATAGCCTACGAGTAACTGTCACAGCCGCTCCGAGTAACTTGAAAAACACTGCGAGTAACTCAAAATAGCCTGCGAGTAACTGAACAACCCTCTGCGAGTAACTGACCAAACACTACGAGCCACTAAACAGCCCTCTGTGAGTAACTGAACAAACACTGCGAGTAACTGAACAACCCTCTCCGAGTAACTGAACAAACAATGCGAGTAACTATCACAACCACTCCGAGTAACTGAAAAAAATACTGCGAGTAACTGAAAAACCACTGCGAGTAACTGAAGAAAGCTCGCGAGTAACTGGAAAAATGATGCGAGTAAGTGAACAACCCTGCGAGTAACTGAACAACCGCTCCGAGTAACTGAACCAACACTGCGAGTAACTGAACCAACACTACGAGCCAACCATTGTAATAGGCAAGAGGCAACTGTATTGTAGGTGACAATTTTGTAATATGGATAGTCATGTTGTATTAAGCAAGTGTCATATGTCATATAGACAGTCACATTGTAATAGGCAAGAGCCAACCATAATGTAGGAGACAAATTTGCAATATAGATACTCATATTATAATAAGTAAGTGTCATCTGTAATATGGACAATAATAGGCAAGAGTCAACCGTAATGTAGGTTCCAATGTAGTCCATCATGGATGGACATATCACGTTGGCATTCAATCAAACACAACACTGTCAACGTAATAATAATATGTGGAGAGCCCGATAGAAGTGTCTCATGCATAATGTTGACCAGACAGACACATTGAACAAGAAGGGATTGAGATAAAGGCGAATTACAGAAGTCAAACATGCCTTCATAAAATATACGAACTGAATTGTATAATAAGATACACACTTGCATACACTTAACAATATGCCTTCATAAAATATACGAACTGAATTGTATAATAAGATTGATCTTCAGAATCAGTGCTTAGAAATTACAGAAGTCAAACATGCCTTCATAAAATATACGAACTGAATTGTATAATAAGATACACACTTGCATACACTTAACAATATGCATCACAACAACTAGTTTACGGTGTTATTAATTCTGTCCTCCCCATAATGGAATCAATTACCAAGTGACAAAACGCAAAGTAGACAAAAGCAAATGTCTTTATTTTCATTTTCTGTTTTCTTTTCAAGTTAAAATTTTAAACTTCCATCTAAATAGTGTTGTCCTATGGGATCTGAACGAAGAAGAGTGGAAATATTACAGATTTTCCTTTCTTTAACAAACCTTTTCCAAGAGTAGGAAAAAGAACGTAATGTACTGAAATAATTTCCACTGTGACGCTAACCAAATTATACAGAAGAATATAGAATAGATTCCACATCTCTCTGGCCTAATTTCAGTATTTCTACACATACAAATCAGGGGTCCATACGGGGCTCTCCATTCAGTAGATTGTAGCTAACTTAGTATTGTCTTGGCAGTGCTTTCTAGTTGTCAACAGCAGGTAGTTAACCGTCTCCGCCAATATGTAAAATTGGTTTCGGATATCTGAGTTTGTATACTTTCCCCAAATATCAATCCTTTTTGCTGAAATTGATTCTGGATTGGTACCATCAAAAAACGTATCTTCAGGCCTCTACAGTCGACTTTATGACATGGCAGTCGATGAATTGAATCGACACGCTAAACACTAGCCGGGACGGGAAGTGCTTTGGTGCTGGCGAGTTCTGTCTCTAGGAGCACTTTGCAGTGCGCTGGATTTCTTACGGATCCCATTTGATCTTGCGTATTGTGCACCGAGATAGGTCTTCACAGATGCTCTCCATCTAGCCACTGTTGCGCCGCCCCGAACGTGGTTGTCAGGATGAAGAAGTCTGGGAACCGATAAGGGGACCTGATCATGGTGTTGTGGTTTGTGCTAGACGATGACGACATATTTGCTCTTGTATGCGGCGAGATTTGGGGCAGATGGAACAAGAAGGAAGTCGATCCTCTCACTATCGATCTGGTAGCATATTCAGGTATAATACTACGGACTTTGCGGTCTTTACAGGAGCATATTCTACACAAAGGACAACCGGTCGGAGAGGTCGAGGACAAAGCCGGAGGAGGAAAGGGAACGGAGACTATGCGGCAAAACAGGGAGAAAGGGCCAAAACACATTATTTACGACCGAAGCCACCGCTAGTCCGAGCACGGGTAGAATAGCTAACGTACCCGCGCGGGTTTTAAAAACGATCTCATATATATATATATATATATATATATATATATATATATATATATATATATATATATATATATATATATATATATATATATATATATATATATATATATATATATATATATATATATATGAGCCTACAACTAATCCATATGGGTAGCAACCAATGCGGGACTAAGCAATATGTTTTAGTGTACACCCAAAATAGCCGCAAATAACTCCTAACAAATAGGGAAAAACTACGGAAATAGGAATAGAACTTGTATGTAGCATCTGAATGGCTGCTGATGTCCTACTTCAATATGCTTCTCACTAAATCACTATCTTATCTTACATATATGTGTATATGCATGTATACATGTGTGCGTATATGGGAAACACTATGAGACTTGTGACATTCCAATGAATAAAACATCAAAGTCTTTTTTTTGTAGCAGAAAAAGAGGAAAGATCACAGTTATGCCATATAAATTATCATGAAAATCTTTGAAGAACAAAGAATTGATATTATTGGGCATAAGCTACATAACATTCATCAATGTAAAAATTCATGGAAATTCATCGATTGTACTTCTTCAGATTAAGAGTCTTGCTGGGTTCTTAATGCAGCATGAATGCAACTTATTTAGATTAATTTGTGTTACATTTATACTAGGAAGCACGATATGGACACATATATGGACATGGATAATGTCTCGAGAAACAATCAGTTTAGAAAACATAGGACACAAACACGAAAATGGTGATGGATATGGCAATAATTTATTATTTTAAGCAATATATATATATATATATATTTATTTATATAAGAAATGCAAAATAAGACAATGTCATTTTCTTTAAGATCAACTAAAAAATTGACAATTTTGTAACTAAAATGTTGAAGAATAATATCCATATATAGGCCATTTCATTTGTATACAAGTTTCAAAAAAGACATATATCTATGTTGATCCTTGTTTCATGTATAATGCCCAACTATGTAATAAGAGTATTGATATTGTTGCTACCTTTGTCATGTTGCATAGAGTAGACAATGTCGCTAGGCTTCATCTAGTTTCCTACATGACCTCATGATCTATTTGATGAAGTTAATGAGTAATAAGCATGTCCAGTTAGAGTATCAAATTGGTGTACAATATCTATATTAAAAATGACCAGTTGAATATATTATGATACATTTTTAGAACAAATTTTGAGGTAGAAGCAATTAAGATAACTTCACAACTAAACGTTGAAGAAAGTGAGATATTGAAAAACATACAAAGAACAAGATGTAGGTGTTCACTGTTAAGATTGAAGATACGAGGTTGTGCGAAACACAATCCTCTGAATAAATAAGGATTAAGATTGATCATTTTACCTTTAACACAGTTGATCAGTTGGACACATATAGATCATAGTATCATACATTAAAAGTGTCTGAGTTTTACACAATTTTTGATGGTCCATATTAGAGATTTAAAGAAATATCGATGAAACTTTTGACAAATCCATTCTTGCCAACATGAGATTTTTACAACCAAGTAAAGCAAATAAGTCGCATAATTTCACTAGGATGAACGACATACACAAATACACGTAAGTGTGCAACGATATCATGTGTTGATATCTAGTACGTGGGTTCCTACATGTTTGAGTGAGTTTCGAAGGGGATTTTGATCATGTAATTTATCTATCTATATATATATATATTCTTATGTGACAATATATTACATCTCATATCTTGTATGCAATTAAATATACATTACAATTCTCATTTCCCCTCAGATTTTATTTTTTTAACAAAATTACATATTGAAAATTTTGCTGTCTACGTGAATTCATATATCGAGTGCCCATTGAAAATGAAATTTGGGCCAACAATTTTGCCTTTTTGGTCAAAATTTCAAACCATGATATGGACGAAGGTCCCAAGCCCGATAGTAAAAAAAGATTGGAAATGAAGGTAAGAAAAATAGCGTGCTTTATATCTACTGTGGGCTTTAAATGGGTTGGGTTGTTCCAGCAAGTGTCCAGTCCGTATCGAGGATGTGTCAACTATACAAAATGCAAAAAAATGTTGGATACTAGAGAAGTGTCTAACACGTATCTAGGCGTGTGGAGGATGTGTATGACACCTATTCCCATGTGTGTGCTTCGTAGCATTTATATGTAGGGACCTAAGTGCAATTTATTAGTTACATGCACTTAGCTGTAAGCCTGCAAGTTCTAATTTTTTGTTTGCAATTGATACAATTTTCTATGGATTTGGTTTCATGTTTTTTACTATAAAACTAGCCTTGGTTGTAGGGTTGAGCATTGGGTCAGGTTGACCTGAACCACAACCCAATCCGAACACGACCCGTAATTTTCTAGGGCTGGGCTAGGGCCTTGACTTTAGGCACACAATTTAACATGGGTCAAGTTAGGGTTTAGGCAAAGCTGAATCCAAGAATCCAAAGACCTGACCCGATATATATTTAGTATATAAAATAATATATAATGTTTCATATTTATCACATATTATATATGGTGTAGTTATTTACTTTATTTATATTCTATGATAAAAATTCAAACTGTCTATATGCAGCCCCTTATTGTTGTATTGACAAGACAATATTTCGATGTGCAATAGGCCTTAAGAACTGCGTCATTGGGGCTAATCGCCAACCCCATTCCCAGGGAGACGAGCAGATGTCTCATCAAACTGGATATACCTAATTTCTCTAGGGATTGTTGCCTTGAGATACTTCTCAACTGGTTCCCAAACATTGAGAAGTACTTCCAATTGTAGTATGGCCTAACATAAGCGCATAAGCTTCTCTTAGAGACAACTAAGCTGAAGTGTGTGGCCCTTGCATGGTGGAACCATGGTCTTAAAAAACCCACCTTGAGGCTCTCGAGGCTTACACCTCAAGGTGAGGCTATCATATTTGCGCCTTGAGGCTTACGCCTCAAAACGTCTAAGGCTCACCTGAAAGCACTGAGGCTCTGAGACTTAGTTGAGGCAGAAGCCTCGATTCTAGATGGTAACGTCTTCTGTTAACCACCGATTTTCTACTTATAAGATCATCACAAACACTTCATTAGAACAAAATTTATTCAAAGTTGTTTTATATAGTTATCATTACCTTATTCATGTCTTTTATAACTACTAATTCTCCGACTGGTATCTTCAATCTTCACTTTAACTATGTCTTTGTTTGCTACTATTTGTTTTACTATGTCGGCGGATTTAATATGATTGTTAACTAATTTTGGTTCCTTGTTCCTACTAGTTCCAAGTTCTATTTTGCGTCATTTTTCTCTATCCAAATGCATATTTCGATATAATAGTAGAATCATTAATGTCGTATTATTTGCTACATATCTAGTCTTTAATCTCATTCAATCCTTATGAAGTTACACAAACGATATATATAAATTTTGCATATACATGTTTATGTACATAATATATATACACATATAAAAAATATAAAACTGTGCGTATACATTTATAAATTTATGCATTTATGAACATCTCGTACATATTTTGAGGCTTATGCCTTGAACGCCTGAAGGCTTACGCCTCACCTCACTGAGACAAAATGTCTCGTTACACCTCAGACACTTTTAAACCTTGGGTGGAACTCCCTAGCACACCATCTAGAGTCATGGGTTGTTTTGGAGTACCCATCATGGACATTTCTTGCGAGGGACTACCTTTAACGTTCTACGTCCAGTTCGTGAGCTGAAGCAAGGCACTGACTTGATATCTGGGTACACAACACTTCTACGAGCTCTTCTAATGTTCTGACATCTACAACGATGAAGTGGTCATGATTACCAATTTCTATCGGCGTTGGATGACAAGATCACAAAGAAGTTGACGACACCCTCTTTAACAATCTTTCAGATGTAATGCATGTTGCAATGCCGATTGAGGATGAGCTTAACGACGACCTTTGCCTACTCCTACACTGCCAATTCATACTTTCATGTCACCGTTCTCCTGGTTCCACCACACCACTAACTTCCTCATCCAAGTAACCATTGTACTGAAGATGGTCCACTGCTTCACATGCCATGGTTATGATCACCATCCTTCTTAGTGCTGTAGCCATATCATACAAGTGTACTTGGGAACCATGACGATGACATCAAGCATGAGGATGTTCTCCCTGTTAGGGAACCTGACGATGACAAAGATGAGCCTGAGCAAGCCTGTCTACTACTACTAGTAGATGGGGGTCTTGATCCTGATCTTCAACGCATATCATTCTTTTACTCTTACACTGAGTTCCAGAGCCGCATCTGTGTTCTCATTATCGATGGTGATTGCATCACCAACCTAGTCTCGACAACACTAGTGAATGCACTATAGTTATCAAGGCTCCCGCCTAGGCGCCTCCTAGACACGCTTAGGCCCTCTAGGCTTTAGGTGGTCTGCCTTAAACTGGGCGCCTAGGTTTTCAGGTCTCTAAAGTGGATGCTTGAGGCCTTTTAGGCCCATATAAGATACTTAAAGACCTAATTAGCATGGATTAGGTCTGGATTTGGTCAAACTAGATCAAGTTAGTTATTTTAGGGAAGAAATAGGTCTGATTTAGACCAATCAGATCTGATTTGGGCAGATTAGGTTTGATTTGGGGGGAAATAGGTCTGATTTGGGGAAATTAGGTATGATTTTGCCAAATTAGGACTCATTTAGGTCAACGTAGGACAAACTAGGGGAAGTTAGGCCTGATTAGGTCACATTATACCAAAATAGGCTTGAATTAGGCCAAATTAGGGCATGCTAAGTTAAATTAGGTTCAATTTAGATCATGTTAGGTCAAATTAAGGTCGAATAGGTCTAGCTTAGGTCATGGCAGGTGTTTTGTAGGTGAAGTTATGATTGATTAAGCTTAAGGTTAAGCAATACAAAAGCACATAGTAATGCATATACTTGATTTTTGTTAAATGTATATGCAAAATCATTTATATATATGTAAAAAATAAACAAATATGAAGAACGCCTAGAAACTCTAGGCTCCCACCTAGGCGCTTTGACCCCTAGCTCCTCTTGGGTGGCAAGGACCGCCTAGCCGCCTAGACAAATATGTGACACACTCAACCTACAGACCGAGCTGTTCCCTCAGCCTTGCTGCATGCCTTGATGTGGCAACACCATGTGTTGTGCCACACATCATTGCTCGGTCCACTTCTCGTATCACAACCTCCATAAGGTTTCCATTTACTCTGACACTGTACCTCTAAAGGTGGCTCATATTGTGCTAGGTCGTACTTGGTACAATAGACACACTAGTATTGATGGACTACGCAAACACCTACACCTTCTGTGTCTGGACACTTCTTCTGGTGGTTTTATGCACATTGCTCGCCTCCAACATGTGTTTCATGACATCTCTCTAGCTACCACTTGTTGAGGCCTCTTGTGGCCTGTGCCTGACTCACTAGTGGCTCGTCTTTCGAACCTCAGGGGACTTGATGCTTGATGAATTTAACTCTTTCAGTTGAACTTTTTGTTACATTTACATATAGGGACTTAAGTGCAATTTATCTAGTTATGTGCACTTAGTTACATGTTTTCATCATTTTTATTTTTGTTCTGGGACTTAAGCAATTGCCTCAATTCTAGGGTTTCATGTCGTTAATTATATATACCATCTTAGGGTGCTTGTCCCAACAAATGGTTATTATTTGAAAAATAAGATATTATGTTTCCTCATATCTTCCCTTCTCTAGATGTGGTTCGCCACCAGTTCTTTTCTTTGTATTAGTCAAAAGTATATAGAAACTTGTCATCCATTTTCTTTTTGCAGCTTCATGTGAATGTGTGCTTTATCTTTTGATGCATGCATGGAATATGCGTGTTCATTCTTAAACTTGATTTTTACTGAACTTGGTTACTAATAATGATATTTGCGAACTAAGATGATGGCATTTCGTAAGACTTTTTTTTGGGTTTTAACAATTGATTGAATTGACTAAGGAAATAATTATACTTGCGATGGCAAGCTCTTTCTACAACCAGTTTCCAAATTTTGTAGCACTTGATATTTTAAGAAATCTTCAGTACTTCCATTATATTTGACATTTCTTTTCATGGCTTAGCAGCTTCCTTCTTCACAAATATAGTCAGGTTTTTACAGTGCATTTTTTTGGTGTAGGTTCTTCCTCCTCTTTGTGCAGAACTTCGAAATGTCGTCATGCAGCCCATGATTCTGCCAATGGTTCTAACAATAGCAGAGTCTCAGGTACGCTTTGCCTTCAAGTTCAGTAATATGTATTACTATTAGAAAATGAATTGAGAATATTTATTCAATGGCCATCACATATAAGTATATTAGGATATGTCTGTGCATTTGACTCATTAATGGTCGTGGCAATATTTTTTTTTGTCGGATACATCATAAACTTGCCTTGTTCATGCTCACGCTTTATAGCTAACACCTGAATGCATAGTTAATAACCGCTCCTTGCATGGAATTGGTTGTAACCTTTATAATGCATGCTTAAAATAGGCATCTCATGATTTGTTTACAAGACCCAGTTTGGAATTGATGCTACCTCACAATAATTCTATTTCTACACGCATGCACTTTCTAATTGGACCAAGATTCATGTAGGAACAAGAAGTTTTGCCTTTTTCGTGATTAAAATTGCAATATAGCTGATATTTTCCTTGTAAAAAAATAGAATACTGCTTATTTGACATATCAAATTATGTGAGGTTATAAAAACTAACATGAATTCTAGAATAAATGATATCGATGATAGCAATAACACCGGCATTCAGCTGCTTTAATATGGAGGAATATCTCAGTACTGCAACTGCCAAAGAATATAGTCAATTGACGTGTTATTTTTCTGGCCATGTAACTACTAAAAAAAGCTCAATTTTCATCTATATTTGTATTTCTGGCCATCATCATTATCATCTAAGTCTCGATCCCAACCATGTTGGGGCCGGCCACGTGATTAATAAATCCATGTTGGTCTATTTTCTTTATGCGCAAGCAAGATACTTCTTATTGATGTGAATGTATGCGCAAAATTTGTTTGTCACTTGAACGATTTAGCAAATACTCCTTACATCTTATTTTAAGTGTTGTGTAATTTTCTTTTCTCTTCATGGGCGAACTGTTGGCTCTTGGCAGGATAAAGTTGATTTTGAGCTTTCAACACTACCAGCACTAGTTCCAGTTTTGAGCTCTGCATCAGGTGAAACACTTCTGCTGCTTGTTAAACATTCCGAGCTAATTATCAACAAGGTACATGGAGCTTCTGCAACTTCTCTTAGTAGCTAGTCGTTATTGTATGCTCAAAATAGTTTGTAAGGGTATACTTGTTAATGTTGGTGGAATTGGAAATGTGTATAATGTAGTTTTGTTCTATATGCCTTAGTAGTGTGTAACATTGAATCATGATTGTCGTTTCATTACAGTGATGTAGGCGTTTTTATCATTAGTGATTCCAATTTGTGTATTTAAATATCTACTGTTTCTTAATGCCTAAGACTAGGAAATATTTATCCTTAGGTCTTTGATAGTTGTTGTTCACCTGTTTGAATGTTTCTTAAAGTATATGTTCCCTGCAGGCTAGTCATGAGCACTTGTTATCAAATGTACTCCCATTGCTTGTTCGGGCTTATGATGATACTGATCCTCGCATTCAGGAGGAAGTTCTGCGAAGAACTGTGGCACTTGCTAAAAAACTGGACATGCATGTAAGTTTCCCTCAGGCACTTTCTCATGTAAATGTGTTCTTGTTTTTATATGATAACCTTTCCCCTGCTGGATGCATTCTGATATCTTGGTGTATCTTGCTGTCATTTTTCGCAAAATTATCACTCGATATTTGACTGGCGAGATTTGCAGTTATTTTGATTTATTTTTGTTAGAATATAGCGATTTAGTTAATAGGTTATTAGTCAATTGTCTACATGGGCCTGTTGCCCCATGGCCCATTAGGGTAGTCCTCTTCCTTTGTGCTTCCTTGTAATAGCCTCCTTTCCTATATATAGGATAGGGGTATACATATGAATACAACGACACAACATTATAGTACACACTTATTCACATGGTATCAGAGTAGTAGAGAGGGAGAGAGAACCCTAGCCGCCGCCTCCCTTCCCTGTTCTCTCGGCCGCCCCTTCTAGCCCTAGCCGTCGGCTGCCCTCTCTCTCCTAGAGAGAGCAACATGGGGAGCATCCCCGCCTGTGGGCGGCGGCCGCCACCTCTTCCATGGCATAGGCCAACTGTCCGCTAGGCACTTCTGGCCTCCATGGCTCTTTCTCCCACTTTTACATAGATCTGTAAGCCGACGCCAAGCTTCCCGACATACAATCTATGTTTTCCGATCCAAAGCTATCTGCTGACGCCATCTTTCCCGACAATCTATCCTAGCCTATCTGTCTTTAGACGACGCCATCTTTCCCGTCCAGATCTATTTGTGAGTCGTCACCTTCCGTGAAGATCTGTTCGTCAAGCAGCTCTAGCCGCCGCCATTGAAGCAGCCACGCCAAAGTAGATCTGCCAACCGCTCGAACAACCACCCATTGTCTTCACTGCCGAGTTGCCCTTCCGTCTCCGCGTCGAGCTGCCACCCATCCATCACTCTACCGCTACACCACATCCAACCGTTCCATCACTCCACTGCTACACCGCTTCTCGGGACCCTGGATGACGCTTATTCCTGTCCAGATCCGGCCGTGGTCAAGCAAGGAGCCACCTCTGTTCATGATCAAAGGAGTACAAAAGATGGCGTTGATTCCCGTCGACCCATGGTGCTCATTCTCGGGGTACTTGTCTCCTTGATGACGCCAATTCCCGTCAAGATCGTGGATCAGCCGCCACCGACACGACATGTTGTCCAAACAACACGACGTGTCGCACTCCATAAATCACCCTGACGGCGAAGAGTTTCGTCCAGATTGCAAAAGACACGACGTGTTGCTCAAAACACACATCGTGTTCGATTCCAGAACTCGTCCTGACGACGCAAATCACAACTAACACGACGTGTCATCCTTGGTACTCGACGTGTCGGCGGACAATAGAGTCACGCCTCCGACTTCAGACACGACGTGTCCACTTGGAACACGGTGTGTCTTTGGAGATCCAGTTCACGCCTCTGACATCCGACACAGCGTGTTGGAAGGAGTCAGTCAATTTTCAGTAAAGCAGCTACACGACGTGTCAACAATCATACACGACGTCTACATCTCACCCTTGACAAGTTACACAGCATGTCCAATCATAGACACGACTTGTTAAGAGCAGTCAGAGCACTTCCAGTTCCAGTTTGACGTCCTCCAAAGGTCCATCTCTCCTCCAATACTTATGATAATCGGATCCTATTCTTTTTTTTGACCCAACTCAATTTTTTTGCGAGGGCTCCTCCCCCCGCACCCCCACACTTGTCGGCCTAAGGGCCAGACAAATGCCCTTTTCGGGTCAAGATAATATCCATTCATTTTCTCTATCCGAATCTTAATCGGGTGTGTTTTGCATATTGATTCCGATTATCGGTTTTCATGCGGAGAAATCATTCCGGAAGTGCCACTTCCTCCCCTACCGAGCAAAATTCCAGTAGTGTATCTCCTTTTTTTACCGATGCTTCCATTCCAGTAGTCTTTTTGTTGTTCTTCTCTACTTTTTGGCACCTCTCATTTGACCTTTTCATTTCCCACCCTCCCAACCCTCGTGTGCATCTTTCCACGTGCGAGGGGGGGTCATATTTCCCTTTTTCCGCACCATCTACTCACTCTTGTCGTATTTGGTGTGTGGGGGGAATAGAGGAGAGAGAGATAGAGAGGAGGGTATGAGGAGAACATGAGAGAGAGGATATGAGGAGAGAGACATGAGATGATATTACAGGCTATCTTCATGGATCTTCGTATTGTTCAACACATTTGGTTTCCTGATGTCTCTGTAGCGCGTCATTCCCACTTAGCATCACGTTACTTTTCAGACAACATTGAAGGATCTTACAGTTGCAGCATTGACACCAAGACTCCTGCGTTCGTACCACATTATGTACGTCTGGACAAGAGCTTGTTGCACATATTCCGGCCTCTAGTCCCTTTGGTGTTAATGGCGTTCCAATTGGTCATCTGTGCTGCGTTGATGGTGTTCCAGATGGTTGCTTCTTCATCTTCGAAGCTCGTCTTCTTTTAGCCTGTGCCAATTTTGTATCTGCGAGGATTTATCCAGAGCGATCTTCACCGAGCTACTTTGTCACGTCTTCTCCGAGCTGCATCTGCTACTTCTACGTGTTGAGACAACACCTCAGCACCTTGCCAGCCTGTTCGTGCTATGTTATGGACGTCGGTGGTCTTCTGCGCTAATTCCAGTTGGCTACACTTCTCAGACAATTCAGAGATATCTCCACTGCTACATCGACACTGTGCCTCTGTGATCGTGCCACGTTATGTACGTGTGATGTGTTGAGTGTGCTTATTCCACTCCACATTCCTCTCCAGTGAAGATGGCGTGGTCGTGGTATTTATGATTGTCTACTTCACATGTTCTTCACTCCAGATGCACTTCAAGAGAAAGCCCTTCAAAGCTCGAGCTTCTCCAACCTGCAGAACACATCTCAAAGAGGTGTCATCATATCTTTTTAGGAAGTATTGTTTAAGGGGGAGTAACAATTTGTATGGGGAGTGACAAGTCTATCTTTTATTTATCAAGTCTATTTCTTATCGTTCAATCGAGTCCTGTAACTCCAAGCTTGGACATGCGTTCACCCATGCTCCAGCTTGAGGGGGAGTGTTAGAATATAGCTTATTTAGTTAATAGGTTATTAGTCAATTGTCTACATGGGCCTGTTGCCCATGGCCCATTAGGGTTAGACCGCTTCCTTTGTGCTTCCTTGTAATAGCCTCCTTTCCTATATATAAGATAGGGGTATACATATGAATACAACAACTTAACATTGTAGTACACACCTCTTCACAATTTTAATGCAAGGCTTGCAAAGCATTTTACAAGGACCAAATCTTTTACACATTATTCTATCGAATTGCCTTGTTGAAGGTTTTTTCTTCTTTAGTTTACCATGATGACGTTGTTAGATGCAAAATATATAGGATATGTAATAGGCTTTAATCTAGCCTCAATTAGATATGTTCTTTTGTTGCATCCTTATGTTGGCTTGCTTGAGTAAAGAATATTTCACCTTAATGAATGCTAGTTAATCTATTTGTTCATTATTTCTTATCATTAGATATTGTTTTGCATTACAGAATATGATAAGATCTCTGATGTCTTTTTGTTGATCACTTTGCAGCTTGTGAAGCAAGCCATCTTGCCCCGTGTTCACAGCTTGGCTCTTAGAACTACTGTGGCTGCGGTATGTCTGTTTACATGTTGGATCCCAGACCTGCCCATCTTCTTATATTGCTATTGTTTGGGAATAGTGTTCCTAAATTTATGTATCACTGAATTTTCTCATAATGAACCTCTGATGAATGGTTGACCATAAAGTCTGCCTACATGCAATTTGGAGCTCAATTCATGTGCAAGGTTTTAAAGTGCATGAGTCATAAGAAGGCGTTTTTGTCTCAATGAGGCGAGGCTTACGACGTTCGAATTCGATGCGTTAGCCTTCAAATATGCACCAGGCGTTCATATATATATGTATGTATATATGTGAATTGAAAAACGGCCTGAGCGGCCGATTAAACGGCTATTTAATTGGCCCAGCACCAGGCCGTTTAAAATTGGCCCAAAACACCGGTTAATCATTTTGCACTTAATCCCCCATTTTCCCATTTTTTGCCCTTTTTTCCGTCTTTTTTCCCTTTTTTCCGCTTTTGGCCTTTTTTTTTAAATTCTGTTGTACACTGTAACATTCAGTAAACTATATGGTCCCAAGTATTATTGACTATAATGTATTAAACTTATATACATTAAATATCCTATGAGAAGCCCTAGTTCTAATATAGAATGTATACTTTGTATGTAAGTCGGGATAATAGGGTACCGCTGTAAAGTGTAATTTATACAAGTAAATTACATGTAACTATTATCTAATTTAGAATGCATACTTTAATTAAATGTACTTCTGTAATGTATGATTAATTGATGATATGCACATATAACAATAAATTAGTAAGGTATCCAATAATTAGTCTGTTGTTTACTGCTTACCTATGTAAGCATTTGATGCAATTTTTTCTTCTTCTGTATTATGTATGTAGGGTGTTTTATCCATGTCAAGTCTATTGTTTACTATATTATGGCTATAATTATTGTCTTATAGGTATCTTTTAAACTATTTGGGTGGTTTGTATTGTTGGGTACAGTGTTTAGATATATATAAAACTTCCAAAGAGTATAGTGTTTATATACGTGTAATTTTGTATAAAATTATATAGGAAACTAAAATCCCTTTTTTTAAAAGTCGGTAAATCAATGCCCGCTTACCGCTTAACCAGTTACAAGGTGCTGTCCACACGCTTACCGCTTAACGTTTTATATATATATTTATATGTATGTAAGTGTGTTTCTATGTATTATATGTGTGTGTATATACAGGCGTGCAACTATGAATGTGTACATTCATATGATAAATACATATGTATAAGAATAAGTAAAAAACTAAATAGAAAGTTTTTACCAAAGTTAACAAGGAGAGATAGGAATCAAAAGCAACGTTAAAAACGTAGACCACCAAAATAGGAAATATGACTGTTGCAAATAGTGAGATATCAATGCTTTGTGTTATTTGAGTCCAATTTTGTAACTTCATAAGGAAAATTAGAGCAAACATAATTTGGAATTTGTAGAAATCAAGATAGATAAAAATGAGATTGAAAACCACTACCATATTAAATAAAAAATGTAGCGCAAAATTTACTCTGCTATGAAGTTTGACAAATATAGATCATAACTAACTTTAGTTTTGAATTAGAGCAATGAAAGATGTGGAAAATAAGATGATAGGCTAATGAGATGTTTCTTATTGATAGATATCAAATTCCCCTCCTATATATAGGAGAGGAGGCAAGTACAAGGAAGCGAATTGAGCCCATGTACATAATTAACTAATAACTCTAACAAAAGGTTATCTAAATGCACAAACGAGATAATGATTCAAATTACAACAACTCTGAATAGAAAACTTTTGAAGAAAGTGTATGCAATTCTCTCAAAAGCAAAAAAAAAAAAACTTGGCGGTTCACAGAAGACATTATTATCTAGAATGAGGCTTGCGCCTCAGCTAAGCCTCAGAGCCTACTCAATGCCAGAGGCGAGGCTCAGACATTTTTGAGGATTTAAGCCTCAGTCTAGGACATTGAGCCATAAGACGCAAGGCACAAATGTGATAGCCTCACCTGGGGGCATAAACCTCAAATACCTCAACACAGAATTTTTTATACCATGCCCATGAGTTGTTTCTTTACAAACTTTGAGCTCAGTTCATTCTTCTTTGTTAGTGAATAATAATTTGTTTTGTTTGATCTCTTCAATATGAAGCTATAATTAGTATGGTGGCGAAGCATGGGGAATGATGCACAGATATTTCCTATTGGGTTCTCTACTATAGTAACAGGGGGTGTTACCCATGTTATATGGATGATGAAATTGTGAGACAAGGGAAATTGCAACCAATGGCCCATGGCATATTTTCTAGGGGTGCTGGGGCCTGGTTTCTCCTCTCAGTGCGACATCTAGGATTGCTACATATTCGTATCAAATTAAACTGTCCCATGAAATTTTGGTTTGGGATGGAGGATGGGTAGTCAAATCCATCCTTCTGGTGTTGAATATGATGACGTATTTTTCAAGATTAGAATATGATAACACTTGCCTTGTATGTCTATTTCTTCTATTCTTTGAAGCATATAAGTATCAAGTGAACACATAGGATATTGCAGGCATTATTCTCTTTTGATAATCTGATTTATTCACTCTGCAGCCTTCCATACTGCTGATGTAGTGCTGGTCGGCATAAAAAATGCCATTCTTGTGTCTTGATTTCAAACAGGGATCCCTTATGTTCTCTTTCAAATTTACATATACCAGGTGCGCGTGAATGCTCTTCGATGCCTTGGTGAGATGGTACCGTCCCTCGATAAGCATGCCGTTCAGGAGATATTGCAAACTCTGCAGCGCTGTACAGCTGTAGACCATTCTGCACCAACACTGATGTGTACTCTAGCGGTTTCAAACTCAATTCTGAAACAGGTATTTACTTTTCATAACAGACACCTAAAGCCTTTTGGTCAATTTAATGTTTGATATATAACACAATCTGTGTCATTTTCAGCATGGCATAGAATTTGCTGCAGAACATGTTGTCCTAAAGCCTTTTGGTCAATTTAATGTTTGATATATAACACAATCTGTGTCATTTTCAGCATGGCATAGAATTTGCTGCAGAACATGTTGTCCCTCTACTCTTCCCTCTCCTTACTGCCCAACAGCTAAATGTCCAACAGTTTGCCAAGTATATGCTTTTCATTAAGGATATCCTCAGGTATCTTCTTTTGAAACACATTACGGTACACACTTTTCATGCCCTTTCATCTATACATTCGACATTCATACCCGTCCTTTTTTCTTTTTACCAGAAAGATTGAAGAGAAACGTGGCATTGCCATTACCGATGCAGGGAATTCAGAGTTTAGAGTTACATCACCCGCACCTAATGCTGTACCAAATGGAGTTCAATCTGAAGCAGTTAAAAAATCTACCTCATCCATCAAGAAAAGTTACTCATGGGATGAAGATTGGGGCCCTGTAAAAAAGGAGCCGGTGTCCCCAACTACTACAAACAACGTACTGTCACAGTTGCCATCTCAATTTACCCAGACAATTTCAATCTCTGCTGCCCCATTACAGTCTTCGTCATCTTCCGCAATTCCCTTACAGTCTTCAATTTCTTCTGCTGTTCCTATGCAATCTTCAGTGTCTACATCTAATCAGCAATCTGTTTCATCCACGATTTCTGAGATTGAGTGGCCACCTCGGAATTCATCTTCTGGTTCTGGTTTTGGCATTGGTCCGACAGGAATGGTTGATCCAAATACTGCAGGCCCTTCAGACGGATCATTGGATGATCTGGATCCTTTTGCAAACTGGCCTCCCAAACATAGTACTGGTAGTGGTGCTGGATTTGGTCTTATGCCGACTCCAAGCCAAGGCATTACATCAACGACTACCATTTCAAACCTCAAAAGGGATCCTGTTGGTATAGTGAACCAACACCACAGCTTGTCCGGGGATGCTACCCGACAAAATGGTACAGGAATCAATTCACATGATTCTATCGGCCTCCCAAATTATGGCAACTCATTTCCAAGTGTTGGAGTTTCATATTCAATGCCTGGCAGTGGAGTTGCTGCTACTAACATCAGGAACTACAGTACAACTACTCCAGTTAAAGGTGATATTAGTTCAATATTTAGTGCCTCAAACAACGGACAGGCACCTCTACGAATTGCCCCACCCCCGCCCAAAGCTATTGGAAGGGGCCGAGGCAGAGGCCCTGGAAACCCACGACCTTCAGCATCTGTTGGTAAAACTGTGAGCGAAAAACCACCTCTATTGGATCTTCTGTAATTATGTGCTTCTAATCAATTTTGATGAAAGAAAGGGCGCTTCTGCGGCCTAAAATTACAGAACCAGGAGTGTATTTTGTCGGTATGTCGTGTACTTGTATTATTCTGTCTAAATGATGTAAATCGGCCCCTTGGGAATAGAGCGTTGTAAACTGCCTTTTATTGCAAGTGTTGTGCAAATGAGTTGTATTACCATCGAAATACGTTATTCTTTGGAAAGTGCACCAGGCTTTTATCAAGTCCTTGGATGCAATAATTTGAGCGGTGTTGCTCTGCGTTGGGTTTTCCCCGTGGAACTTTAGGAGCTGCAAATATGTAGTCAGTATAATTTTGAGTGTTGTTGTACATAACCTTTTTCACTCGTATGTATGTGCTAGCTACAAATTTTACGCCGTGATCCTCATAATATGATTGTTAACTAGTAGCATCATCCTGTTCTGTTGTGTGCTTTGGAACGGTGATGCTTTTGTGGCCCAGGTGAGTGCCAGTTTGCAGTGTCGACGATTTGCTCACTACAAATTTGAGAAATTAGTGCACGAGTAACGAGTTTTAGCCATTTGATCTGGACAATATAATTCAATATTTGATGAAATTTGTCAGCCTTTTCTTTCCCTGTTCTTGTTCGTTTCGTTATGGTGTATTTATAGAATGGCGACTTGCGGTTGGTGTCTTTGTGATGCGCAGTTGTCACATCTGCTGCGTCGTCCTTTCATCTTCATCAAACCGTCTCAGCCTTAAACCCAATCCCTTTGAGCGCACGCTGGGACAACAGTACTACGTGTGATTGGGAGCGTGTACCTTGGGGCCGTTTGGATAAGGCGTTTGAAAGAGGGATTGTATGAAGAAAATATGCGGGAAAAAAGTCAATTTGACACACTTTGGTCAAATAATATCTATGATAGCACCTCTTTAGAAATCTTTCTCAAAATGGCACACTTTATATTGAAGCCGCGACTCAAATGACGATTTACTGATGCATAGCCAGCAGCCGGTATTTTAAGTGGGGTTTTATCAAAAAAAGAAAAGAAAAGAAAATGTCACAAAATATTGCGCTTCTACACCAATAGAAAGCTCCATACTTTGTGGTTGTTTCTTTGTTTTTTCATTTTTTTTACACAAACATCAAATAAAGTGTCGGTCTTTGACGATATATCAACAAAAGTGCCATATCAAGTGACGTTTAAATAAAAGTGTGCTTTTTGGAAATTACTTGTAGTATTGTTTTGAATAAAGTATGCTGAATTGTTTTTTTTCTTTTTCTTTTCCAAAGTATACTTTAGGTGCGGGATTCACAAAGTTATAAGGCATTATCTGGATTGTGGTAGCTTTATTTTGGTAATTGAGAAATGACTTTGCAAATCAAGCCTAGATCGGGTGGGTTTAGAATAAGAAAGGAAAATGATATGTAGGCGGGTTTAGAATAAGAAATGAAAATGATATATAGACTAGAAATGAGATTTTTTTTGGCATTATGTGAGCATAACAAAAATATGGGGGAAAGTTGTTTCTTCCTCCAATTTTGTTGTTATGCCCACATAATGCCAAAAGGGTCCCATTTCTCATATGTATAGAAAACCTCATAAAAAATTGGTCTGAGCATCGCTCAACCAATTTCTCTCTGTCCTTGAGCATCCGTTGGGGTTTGCTATATGAACTAGAAATGAGATCAAGAAATGGGACCGCTTTTGTCTCCACATATGCATAACAACAAAATAGAGGAGACGAGTGGGTTATTTTCCTCATCTATTTTGTTGTTATGCATATGTGGGGATAAAAAAGGTCCCATTTCATTTCTTGTTCATGTATTATTCTGTCGCCTCTGCCTCCTACATCTGCACCATGTCCCCTCCTTTCTTCACCGTGACCTCCTCTGTCATGGTCTTCTCATCCTTCTGTGGCGGTCCTCCCTCATCCTTCTATCCTTCGTCCTCATCTGTCTTTATTTCACCTTTCTCTGCTGTTGCTTCCTCCTTTGCCTCGATGAGGTACGTCCATTGATTGATGGGTTACTAAAAGGTGAGATTCAGATGGCTGGGACGTGAATTTGATGGGTATTGGAGTGTGAGACTATTGTGACTAGGGCTGTACGTTTCTTGGTCCAGACCGACGGACTGGACCAGACCAAACCTCTTATTCAGTCCGGTCCGGCCTTGGAACGACTTGAATTTCGGTCCGGTCCTCGGTCCTTAATTTCTCTTAATTCCAGTCCTCGGTCCTTAATTTCTCCTAATTCTGGTCCTCGGTCCGGTCCGGTCCAAGATCGGTAGAAACCGGTCTGGACCGAATAATATAAAAAAACTTCTAATACATGTTAATTAAATCTAATATTTATAAAGGACATTGCGGATATAGAGTACAATATAAAAAAACTTCTTACACATGTTTAATTAAATCTAATATTTATAGTTGTTACCAAACTCAAATGGAGTTTTATAAGTTATATATCATAGTTGTTTTATATTTTATAGCCAAGAGTATATGAATATAAGTTATCCGGTCCGGTCTTGGTCCGGTCCCAGTCCGGTCCATGCTTTTTCTGGTTCGGTCTAGGATCGGATCGGTTCTTATTCGGTCTGGTCCTCGGTCCATATATTTTTTGTTAATCGGGTCTCAGTCCGGTCTGGTCCAAGTCGGTCCGGTCTGGGTTTGAACCGATGTACATCCCTAATTGTAACTGGGTGGCCACCTAGGTGGAGTCACGGAGCTCATACAAGTCGAGCCGTTGCGGCCAGAGATGGAGCCAGAAAATATGGCTTGGGTAGGCAATGTACAATTTAGATATTGAAACAATAGGACACCAGGCTCAATAATAAAGTAAAACCTTTCATTCAGCTGAAGAAATCAACTTGGAAGAAGAGAGGAAGAATAGGGCATGTGCCCTTCCTTGCCTCCATATCTTGCACACGGACATCAGGTAGCACGACCATGTTGCTTACTACAAGATACATATATGCTTAGTAATGATAGTACAAACAATTGTAACAATGTCAATTGTCAATTTATCATCAGTGGCAGATCTTAGAGTGAAATATTGGGGGGGGGGCATAATGTACTATGAAGTTGTCAAGTGTATCCATCTCAAAATTTCAAAAACTAAGAGTCAAAATAACTTTTTTTTACTTCAAGTGTAATGATAGATTAGATTACAAAAGAAAATATAATGAAATTAATGACACGATATAACTCTAAAATTTTAAAACATTGCATATCTCTCTTTAATGTTTTTAGAGTCCGCAATAATAGAATTAGTATCGAATGACTTTGCAATCCTTTTTTCAATATGGACAATAAGATTATTAGCGAGAAATTCATCTTCCATTTTGTTGTGTAATTTTGTCTTTATAAGTTTCATCACTGAGAATGCACGTTCTGTTTGGGCTATAGAGACTAGAAGAGTCAAAATTAGATGGATCAAACTATCAAGCAATATGTAGCAATATATGAATTTTTTTCTTTTTAGTTTTTGCTAGAGCACAACATAAATCTGATATCTCAAATCAACTTTTTTTTATCATTGAAATCAAATGAATAATACTTCTATAAAAAGACAAACTTTCAACAATTATATCTTGTAAGTTATCCTACTGTGATGCAAATTTAATATAAATAAATTTTCAACCGTTATAGAGGCAAATAAGCAAGTTATTTAAAACTACATGTATTATAAATATATAAAATCAACGACAAGATGACTTACAAGATGTTTTCGTCACTCCATGATACGTGGACGGTGAATAATGACAAAGATCAATTGAGATTTGGACATAAAAATTGACTTTGTTTCTCTTTGATCTGTGTTGTTGTGCACACCTATGTGTGTTCGAAAAAAGTAGAGACAACTAGTTTTCAACGATTGTATTGGTCTCTTAAACAATATTGAAAGCGGAGTTTGAGCAATGATGTGAAACTCTGCTTGAAAATAATTATGTCTACCGATATCTAACAGGTCATGTTGATGCTTGTTTAACAAAATATGGAGTTTGACACGTTCAATGTTGGAAGTTTACAGATAAATTTATAGAGGTCGATTGTTTCCTTTATTTATTTTTTTGTTTTTGATAATGATAATTATTAAAAGACCAGAGAAGAGAGAGAAAAATTACACTATAAATTAAAAAGGAATAGGAATTGTAAAAGGAAATTTCCTAAGAAATCCTATTCGCAAATGTAAAAGCAAACCAAACTAAAAAGGGATCTACGAGCTCATTCAATTACTGAGTTATTGTTTGAGAGGAGTAAAAATGATAGAGATTTTTTATTGTATTATTTAACTTGGAAAATATAAAAGAACCATAAATGGAAACTCTTTAGGTGAGCATATCAAATAAGAATCTGTCAACGCAATAAAGTAGAATAATTAAAACCTTTTCATCAAACCATATTCATTAATTTTAAAAATCAAAATGAAATAGAAATTATAATAGGCAATAACAGAAGAAATTCTTTTTGTAATTTTGTAATTGTAAAAGAAACACAAACAAAAAAAAATCAACAAATGCATTAATTTAGTGAGTAAATCTTGAAAAAGAGTTAAAACAATAGAGATTTTTTATTGTATGTTTAACTTGAAAAGTATAAAAGAACCATCAATAAAAAACTCTTGGGGGTGGGGGGCGTATCAAATTAGAAATGGTCAAATGCAATAAAATAGATTAATTAACACCTTTCAACCTGACCATAATTTTTTTTTAAAAATTAAGCCAGGAGATCTTCTATTCATCCCACTCTCCTCTTTGTGGGATAATCAAAAAGCAATTACGAATCACGCTTATAAAGTTGCGGATAATGCCCCCATTAGGCCCAACGAAGACACAACAAAACCAGAAAAAGACCTCAACGCTGCGCGAGACTCGATGACGCCTAAAGATCATCCAAGATCCATATCATCCCGACCATATTCATTAAGTTTTAAAAATCTTGAGGGGGGGGTGCCCCCCAGTCTAATAGGAGATCTGCCACTATTTATCATCCTTGGGAATTTCTTATAAATTGGAAGTGGACATCCAAACAAACACTATAGGGATTTGGAGGAGTCCTTGCACCTTTGGGCTGCAAGAATCCCACCTTCTTAATATCATATTTGATATTGTTACCATAGCTTATGCCTACTTTCTTTGGCTGTGTTTTATTACATTATCGGACCATTTATCCTTGTACTCCTGCTTGTACTAGATGCTATGAGTAAAAATTTACTGTATTGCTTTATAACATTGTTCCTTGCAGCAAATTTTCTTTCCTAATGATGGTACATAAAACATTGTAGGACCTGGTCTAAATTTGAGCATAAATTTCTAGGTTCTTAAATTTTCATAACTTTCGAGAGCTTATTTTATTTCTAATTTAGACAATATTCCTTGTTTTCGAGCTGGCCCCGTTCTATATGATAATTGCATTACTCAATTGTTTGAAACACAAGTAGGATTCTTAAGCGTGATGCGAGGAAAACTTTGATATTTTGTTTCCTTTCTTCCTTTAATTATTAATTGTAAGTGTTTGTGCACATGTACCTTTAGAGATATGCAGTTTTATGTGTATAAACCTTAGACACAACATTCATTACTGATATTAAGTGTCTAATATGGATTAGCTTGCAAAATACAACGTGTAGTAATACATGTAGTTAACAGTATTTCCAATGAACACGTTATGTAGTTTTCAGTATATAAGTTTTCCATGTGATGATTGAAAATTTACTTCCACCAAAATCAAGATAAACATCCTGGTTTTTATGGGGGTCTTAGGAGTTTGTAAATTTATTTTTCCCATGAATTATAATAGACAAATTTCAGATGGAATTTATTGTAAGGCTGCTAAGTCTCACGATTTTTTTGAGCTCATCAGTTTGGATTTCGTTTTCCTTGGTTGATCAAGGGGAGATGATAACTACACTATATATAGAGAAAATGGAGATTTTTGGTGGATTTGTATAGAATAGAAACACATATTTGGGGTTGACCTGTCATGGAGAGAGAGTCAAGTACAAATGGAGGGTTTTGGGTTTCTTCTATAGCGTAGAAGAGGGGTAGCTTAATTTGTGAATTTTAATGTATATTTAGGCTACATGTATGGAGTGGAACATGTGGTCAAGAACATGTTCCCCTCATAAAGGGCCCCATGTTTGAGTCATGGTCAATGCACTCCTCTACGACACAACATTGAACTAATTAGGCACGACACGTGAGTGATCCACTATCACATGTTAGTGTTGGTATGTATGTCCAAAGAGCCAATCATATGATGTTTGTAATGATATATCTTGCAAACAATTTGATTAATAATAAAGTTAATCTTCTAATTTATTCTATTTTATTCAATTATGAGATAATGATGTTAGAAAATAAATATCTAAAGAATGATATTACTCAGTGACATATGTCTTCAGGTTGAGGACCTGAACAATGAGACCATACATATGTCAAGAGTATATATATTCTTGTTATGTCCCTAGTCAGATGTTATTGTGGAAGCTAATAGACAATAATAACACAAAAGACTAGAGTGTGTGTTGGTTGATCAAAAAATCTCTTTAAATCATGATATATGATATCAAATCAAACACATAGATGCTAGTCAGAGAACAATGTATCAAACATACCCACCTTAAGAGTGATGCTTGGAAACCATGATTGATAGTCAGAATCATCTCTCATACTGATGGTGGTGATTACGGTTCTTAGACCTAAAATATTACACTCATTACATGTTGTTTGATGTACTTTGACATCATCCACTGTGATCTTGAATAAAGTTTCGATAAAGGTGGTGCTAGGGTGTATTGTGACACATGGGGATGACTGTGAATGATGTAGATGGGATTTTCCCTCCTACAAGAATATAATATCCCAACACTTGATAAGTAAGATTGAGAAATGTATGGCCATAATTGTATGAGTCAATATGTGATATTGAGCTTCCGTATATCTCAAACAGTCCATTCTAGTCAAGGAACATGGATTGAATGTTGAAGAGGATGATGATTCTATTCTTTGAGTTCAATATGGATATCAGTGATAAGGGAGCTATATGACAACTGTAACACCAATCACATATTGTAGGTTGAAGTTGTTCTCCAACTTTCTAATTACTTAGGTAGCAATGATGTCTTCCTAGATACCACTCATTGCTTGTGATGTCATAGATCGGTTATGGACATTCACTACCAATGTAACTTGGAACCTATAGGGTCCTGCACATAGGATACACCTAAAATAGGAGTTCACTCATGAATGAAGTTTAAACTTAATTACTAAAGTGTTAGGTATTCAATTTAATCAAGATTGACAATCAAAACTCTAAAACGACCGGTTCAACAAGTGAGCCGATCAGATCAGATGTGTGAACCTACCGGTTCAGGTTGTGAACGACCATTTCATTGATCAATATGATTGGATCAAATATTGATGCTGATGTCATATTGTGCATTAATCAAATATTAAGTACCGATACAATTGCAAATAGGAAACATAGTGAAATGACCAGTTCAAGGTTGAATGTATTGACACACGTGTCAAGTAGCTGGTTCATGGTTTGCAAGTTTCTAAAAATTCATGAGATTCCGTCTCTTGAACTCGTGATTTGGCTAGAAATCTTGACTCTGACCCCCTATAAATAGAGGGGCAGTCGAGGCTTTCTAGAGACACAACAAAAAGCTCTAATAATTGTTTTCTTCTCACAGTTGTGGTAACATGAGAATCTGAGCAAGTGCCACCCGTCAAAGGGAGGGACAATAAGGGAGAGAAATTTGATGCTAGCATTGACTAGAAAGGATAACTCTTTCTTATCCGTTCATCTAGAATGACATCAGCTCTCGGTGGTCCACGTAGACTACTACAGAGGGAAGGAGGCAATTGCCACCCACTACGAGGATGCAGTCAACCACTTTCCATGTCGATTAATTAGTTGATGCTGCTGATAGTCATCCAGGGGAAACTTGAAGAAAGAAGCATGCTGCAACAAGGGATAGTCAGTGGACTTGCTCCATGACCAAGTAAAAACCTTCCAACCCTATTTCCCAATTCGTAATTGGTGATGCGATGTACTGTCTAAGGGGAATATGGGTGTAAATTTTTTATTGCCACTACCATATCTGATGCCATATTTTCCTATAGTGGTACCAAAGCCACGTCAATATATTATGTTTTAGATTTATTTGATATGATCAGATTTCTAGTTTTATCATTCATTTATTACACACGATGCAAATATTTAAACAATTATGTGCATATCCAATTAAATACCACATACGATCCACACACACACACACAGACACACACACACACACACACACACACACACACACACACACACATATATATATATATATATATATATATATATATATATATATATATATATATGATAAGATATATTTATGCAATTTATACGTGTGGCCCTAAAATTGATAGTAATGGTGATGTTAGCATGGTTTTGTCCAATAATCCTAGATCTTTGTGCTTGGTTGGATGGTTGTTATTCTTGTTTATATCTCGATTTGTATACAGAGCGTCTCTCTCCTTTTCTATATGTAAATGTATTAATTTTTTCCTTCCTATTCTCCCCTCGAATGTAACTCGAGGTTTCCCTATTATCATGTTATATGCTAAATAGGATTAAGATAATTTTAATTTCTATTATGCCAAGGAAGGATGTTTTGCACCATATGAACCACCCATTTCGAAAGACAAACTGATCGAATGGAAGACCAAGGAGGTCGGATGATAGGAGGAGCCAAACCGATCGACTAGTGGCCTAACCGATTGGTTGGAGGTGTCCATACGCCTCTTGGACCAAAGACCATCTGACCAACCAGGAGGCCAACCGATCGCTTCAAGAGTTGAACCAATCAACCCAGACTAGATCGAACATAGATCTTCATCAACAATAGATTTCTACATATGATGTAGGCTGGTAGTAATTTCTTCTGGCTCCAAGGAATTACAATAGTATGGCCATACCCTTCTCTAGTGTTTTGTAATTACATGTTTCTTCTGTGGGTATAATATGTATATGATACATATAAGTATGTGATGATTGGATATATATGTGTGTATATATATATACATATATATATATATATATATATATATATAGCTGGTAGTAATTTCTTTTAGCTCCAAGGAATTACAATAATATGGCCATACCCTTCGCTAATGTTTTGTAATTGCATGTTTCGTCTGTGGGTATAATATGTATATGCTACATATAAGTATGTGAAAATTGGATATGTATATATATGTGTGTGTATATATATATATATATATATATATATATATATATATATATATATATATATATATATATATATATATAACTCTTAGATACTTTCCATAAGTAAATCACATAAAAAGCTGACCGCCTATGCTGGACACGCCAAACGTGGTATGCTTTTCATCTTGTGAAAGTGTGATGGTAGTCATGTGGTCCTGCCAAGCAAGGTGTATTACTTTCGTGTTGTCTTTTGGGACAAACTTAACTAGAAGATCTTAATGAGATTAAGTACCTAGAAGCATGCGTATGACTATGAAAAAAAGTTACACATACCATCTATCCTAGAATTGCATGAGATGTAATTGGAAAAAGTTATCTACCTAAATGATTTATTATGGACACTGGTGTTAGCCGAGTAATAACTCAATTGTTTTTTAGTCTTTACTCACTGGAAGGTTGTACACTGCAATCTTTCAAAATGATACGTAAAGGCTATCAATTTGAAAAAAATAGTGGGAATGATAATTAAATAAAGTCATAATTAAACATCATAAAATTTTATTTTAATCCAATCAAATCAAAAGTGTTTTGAGAAATGACAAAATTTTCTTATAGAAACAAATGGCAAATAATCCATCGTTGCAATCACTCCTTATGAAGGACAAACTTAATAGGAAAAAACTTCCATTACTAGTTTTGGAAATTGAGAAGGGTTCTCAATGGTGATCATAAGCTCTATATCCTAGATTCACTAGTGCCAGAAGGACCCCTACTCCTGATGCACGTAGGGGTGAGGCATATTCATATTTGGAAGCCTGTCAATGATGCCTTAGAAATTAAGCACCTTATACCGAGCTACATGAACTATGAGTTTCATGAACAACATGAAGACATGGGGATTCATGAGATGATAACACATCTTAAGAACATTAACCAGAATCATGCAAAACAAGAAATGTACAATGTCTCAGAGGCGCTCTTTGAGTGTAGGATGACAGATTGAGATCCAATAAAGATCCATGTGGTTCAATACGATTGGACATGCGAAACATCAAGAGAAATTGGGATTCCCTTTGAGATAAGAATTGGCCACATATATGATTCTACAATCACTGTCTGAATCATATAGCCAATTTATCAAGTGTTATTACTTGAGTAACATGGCCATACTGATGTCAGAATTGCTTGGCATGTTTATAAATGATGAAGCACAAATGAAGAAGGAAAAATCGTGATGGTGATCAACAGAGTGGAGTCCAAGGATGAAAGAAAAGCCAAGAAGAGTTATGAGGCTAAGTAGAAATCCAAGTCTTCAACACATAAAACAAGGAGAAAGATAAGTGGCAAAAGGAATCCATCCTTTCTAATTAAATGGATTCAGGAAGATGAAGTAGGGGATAGAGATCCCCACTTCATATATATACATTATTGAGATAAATTTGTCTACTTATTCATCCTAAGTACTAGAGACCGGATGTGGATCTCACATATGTTTGAATATGCATCATCTGAAAAGAATTAAGCCTTTAAGAAAGGGGAGGTCAAACTGTGTGTTGCAAATGGAGCAAGAGTTTCTACCACTACAGCTGGAACCTATAATTTATCTCTACCCATGAGACTTATAATAGAGTTAAAGAACAACTATTTTGTACCTTCCATAAATAGAAACATTAGTTCCATATCTTGTATGGACAAGGATGGATACAAATTTCATATAAAGAATGGTCAATGTTCAATTTCAAAAGATGAGATCTTTTATGGCAGTTCCCCAACGTATTATGGCCTTTATTTGCTAGATCTAAAGACAAATATATATAATGTTATATAAATCAAACAAAACATATGTTTGGCATTGTCTTCTAGGGAAAATAAATGAGAATCACATTTCTAGACTCCATAAATATGGTTATCTAGACTCTTTTGATTTCAAATCAATAGAGACATGTAAGTCTTGTTTGTTGGGCAAGATGACAAAGACTTCCTTCACTAGAAATAGTGAGAGGGCTAATGATCTATTAGGACATGTACATACTGATGTATGCACCCCTTTTAGAACAAATGTTAGAAGTGGATATTAGTACTTCATAACCTTTACTGATGACTTCAACATGAATGGTTATGTTTACGTAATGAAATATAAGTCAGAAACTCTAGAAAATTTCAAGGATTTCATGAGTGAAGTATAGAACCAACTTGATAAAAGTATTAAGGTAGTTTGTTCTGATCGACGTGGAGAATACTTAAGCCAAGAGTTAGAGGACCTTCTAAGAGATCGTGGTATTATATCACAATGGAATCCGCCTAGAACACCACAACATAATGGTGTATCAGAAAGAAGGAATCACACATTTCTAGATATGGTACGATTATGATGAGTTTTATTGATCTTATGACTTCCTTATGGGGGTTATGCTCTAGAAACCACCACGTTTACACTAAACCATGTACAACCTAAATCAGTTCAAAAGACACCGTATGAGATATGGCATGGGAAGCATCCCAATGTGTCTTTGATGTAGATTTGGGGTTGTGAAGATTATGTGACAAAGAAATTTTCCAAAAAGCTTGGACCCAAATCAGATAAATGTTATTTTGTTGGATATCCTAGGGAAACCAAAGGATATTACTTCTAAACTCCATTGTTGCCAGGGATATTGTATTCCTAGAAAAAGAATTCACTTCCAAAGGAATAGTAGGAGGAAAGTAGAACTCAAAGAGGTTCAAGACCAATAAGAAAACATTGAACCTTTTGAGATACAAAAGGAATATAGAGAGTCACAAATCATTGTGGAATCTCAAATTCCTCATGTAACACAAGAACCTCACAGATATAGTAGGACATGCCTTGGTCTAGATAGATTTGGTTATCTTGTGACTTAAGAAGGCGATGAGTCAGTAATTGATGATGGGCCAACTACCTACCTAGAAGCTGTTAAGGGACCTGAATATAAGAAATGGCTTGTTGCCATGAGATCTGAGATGGAATCCATGTACACCACCAAGGCATGAGCCTTAGTGGATTCACCTAAAGGGGTAAAACCCATAGGGTGCAAGTGGGTCTTCAAGAAGAAGACTGACATGGATGGTAATGTACAAACTTACAAAGGTAGATTATTTGCAAAGGGTTTCAGACAAGTTCAAGGTGTTGACTATGAAAAAACCTTTTCTCTAGTTTCCATGGTTAAGTCCATCAAGATCATGCTTTCCGTTGCAACTAAACATGACTATGCAATTTGACAGATGGATGTTAAAACTACATTCCTTAATGAGAATCTTCTTGAGGATGTTTGGATTATGCAACCTGAGGGTTTTATAAATCCAAAGGATGCAAATAAAGTCTAAGCTACAAAGGTCAATTTATGTATTGAAGCAAGCATCTCAAAGTTGGAATCTTGAATTTGACTAAATAGTCAAAGAGTTTGGCTTTGGTCAAAATGAAGATGAACCATGTGTTTACAAGAAGGTCAATGGGAGCACGATTGTATTCCTCATATTGTATGTAGATGGCATGCTATTGATGGGGAATGACATACCTACTTTAAATATGTTAAAGACCTAGATAGGAAATGAATTATCTATGAAATACTTATACAAAGCATCCTATATTCTAGGAATCAAGATCTATAGAGATAGATCTAGAAGGCTTTTTGGCCTAAGTCAGAGCACATATATTGACAAAGTGCTAAAAAGGTTCAACATGGAGAACTCAAAGATATGAAACTTACCCATGTCTCATGGTGTTAGTATCTCTAGAGATCAACGTCCTAGTTCTTGTGAATAATGGCATCACATGAGTAAGATGGAATATCATATGCAATTGGATCTATCATGTATACAATGTTATGTACTCGCCTGATGTCTCATATAGACTGAGTATGACTAGCAGGTATTAGTCAGATCCCACTGAATGTCATTGGACTTCCGTAAAGAACATCCTTAAGTACTTGAGAAGAAATAAGGATCAATTTTTTTTATCTACGGTGGTCAAGAAGAGTTGGTGGTAAAGGGTTACACTGATGCGAGCTTCCAAACAGACAAAGATGACTATAGATTGCAGTCTGGATTTGTGTTTTGCCTAAACAACAAAGTTGTAAGCTGGAAGATTTCCAAGAAAGAGACAGTTGCTGATCCCATAACTAAGGCCGAGAATATTGCTACATCCAATACAACAAAGGAGGCTGTTTTGATCAAGAAGTTCATTTTATAACTTGGGGTGGTTCCAAGGATCAGTGATGTAATTGAGCTGTATTGTGACAACAATGGAGCTATTGTACAAGTTAAGGAACCCAAATCAAATCAACATTCCAAATACAAAAAAGGTGGTTCCATCTCATATGAGAGACATACAATGAGAAGATGTGAAAGTTTGTAGAGTATTAACTAAAAGCAATGTGGGTGACCCCTTGACAAAAGCACTTTCACAATAGAAACATGAAGATCGTGTTAGATCACTTGGGATTAACTTCATGGGCGATTGGCTCTAAATACAAGTGGGAGTCTGTTGGTATGTATGCCCAAAGAGCCAATCATATGATGATTTTCATGGAATATCTTATAAATGATTTGATTAATAATAAAGGCAATCCTCCAATTTATTCTATTTTATTCAATTATGAGATAATGATGTTACATAGTAAATGTCTAAAGAATGACATTACTCAATGATGTATGTCTTTAGGTTGATGACATGAACAATGAGATCATACAAATGCCAAGAGTATATACATTCTTGTTATGTCCCTAGTCAGATGTTATTGTGCAAGGCTAATAGACATCAACAATGCATAGGACTAGAGTGTGTGTTTGTTGAAGACAAAATCTCATTAAGTCATGATATGTGATATCAAACCAAACATATAGATACTAGTCAGAGAACAATGTATCAGACAGACCCACCTTGAGAGTGATGTATGCAAACCATGGTTGGTAGTCAGAATCATCTCTCATAGTATAGTGGTGATTGTGCTTATTAGACCTAAAATCATTAGACTCATCACATGTTGTTCAATGTACTTTGACATCATCCACTGTGACCTTGAATAAGGGTTGCCATAAAGGTGGTGCTTGGATGCATTGTGACACATGGTGATGAATGTGAGTGATGTAGATGGGATTTGTCCCTCCTATAGGAGTATGATATCCTAGCCACTTGATAAGTGAGACTGAGAGATGCATGACCATGCTCGTGTGAATATGTGATATTGAGCTTACATATATCCCAAACAGTCTACTCTAGTTCAAGGAACATGGATTGAACATTGAAGAGGATGACAATTCCATGCCTCGAGTTCAGTCTGGATATCAGTGACAAAGGAACTATATAATCACTGTAACACCAATCACAAATTGTAGGTTGAAGTTGTTTTCTAACTTTCCAATTACTTGGGTAGCAATGACGTCTTTCTATATACCACTCATTGCTTGTGTTATACTTAATCAGTTATGGACATTCACTGCCAACATAACTTGGAACCTATAGGGTCACACACATAAGATACACTTAAAATAAGAGTTTACTCATGAATGAAGTTTAAATTTGATTACTAAAGTGTTAGGTATTCAATTTAAACAATATTGAAAGTCAACACACTAAAGCGACCGGTTCAGTAAGTGAACCGGTCATCTTAGATGTGTGAACCAATCAGTTTAGGGTGTGAACCGATTATTTGGCTGATTAATACAATTGGATCAAGGATTGATGCTGATGTCATACTATACATTAATAGAATATTAAATGACATTACAATTAAAAATAGGAAATATAGTGAAATGACCAATTCAAGGGTTGAACCGATCGATTCACATATGAACCGATTGTGTAACATACCAAATCCTGAACATTTTGTCTTTTTGACCCTCTTTCCAATCTTTTCCTTTCATCTCTATCCTTCTTGGCCTTTCTATTTAATTTGTGGAGATTATAGTGGTTTGGCGAACATCTGTTCATTATTATTGCCAACATTTGGGTTTATCCACAAATACCTCAGTAAATATTTTTAATAAGGGTTTAATATGCAAATTTACCATTCATGTGGTATATTAATAAAATATATTCTTTCTATACCATTCCTTAGCCTTATGGAGCAAGGAAGAGAAAAAGAATGAATAATGTTACTTTAAATATGTTAATGTGATATTGGATTAATTAATATGGTAAATATTGGTAATAATGAATAATGAGATAAAATTCATAAAAGGAACACTACTTGGTTAAAGATAAGTTGAGATTCATTTTCCTTGGGTTTGGTTTGGCTTGTAGGCCAAGTTTCATAGTTTTGGAATGATAATAATTATCTCTTTTATTTTGAAAAGAAAATGTGAGTTTTCTTCAAAATATGAAATAAAATATTAAATGACTCCAAAAGTGGAAACTAATCTTGGATTCGTGATCTACACATTAAAAACAGCTTTTGGGAGAATTTTCATGTAATTTGAATAATCTTTAATATACATGTTAAATCAGGAGAGAGAAAGTGTGTAGAACCTTCAAAATATTAAATAATTGTATAAACAACTCCAAAATGTAAAGTTGATGGAAAATTCGTATCCAAGGCACTTAATGTGACTTGTGGGTGAAGTTTCGTCAAATTTGGAGAATCTTATAACCATTAATGAAGGAGGAAAGAGAAAATAAGTTTTAATTTATTTAACACATTAAGAGTTCTCAAAAGGGAAATATAATTACATATTCAGATTCCTCATATAAAAAATAGGATATATGTTTTAATTTCATTGAATTTGGGATTTGTTTGCATCCTCAAACGAGGCGATACAAAAAGAGAAATAATTTAATGTTCCACTTTATTTGGATTCAGATTTGGATATAATTTCGATTTGAATATGTGTCACACAACCTTTTGTTAATGCATGCGATCTCTGAGCTGTTGGATCTTGCATGAACGGTGGAGATTGCATCTCTTACCTTGGGTAGGAGAGCAGTCGCGCGTGAACAGTTCCGTGCACGAGAGGATTTTTGCATCTGGATTTTCTCGGCCATTACTTGATCATATTTTGAGATTTCTTTTGCTCTAGAATCGGGAGGAAGTTCCACATCCAATGATGCCTTACTTGAATCTTTTAGCTGAGAAACAAGGAAACCCCCAATTGCTTGCTCCCCAAGCCTTGCGGGCACCTCCCTCCTCGCCACATCTCTTTCCCTCACCTATATATAACACCACGAAAACACACATCGGCCCCTATGTGACTCTCCTCTTCTCCTAATTTTGCCGTTCATCGTGTGTGTGGTCGTTGGTGGTGGACTTGTTGAATAAGGCTTGTGGCACTCACCCTTCTCTCTGCATACCACCTCTGTACAAATCGAAGGTATGTGTGAGTCCTTCCCCTTTCAAGCTTTCTTTCGGTATGCTCGCTTTTGAATTTGGTCAAGAAATGTGAAAACACCCAAAAGTTGAGCTTGCTCCTCACCGGCCATGGCGCAAGAAACTGGGGAAGATGCCCCATGGCGATTTTAAGCTTTTACCCTCACCCATCGCTTTCTCTCTTTCTCTGATCTCGCGAACGACATTCTCATCCTTTTTATTTTTGTTTTTCAGCTTTGACCAATGCTAGTTAAGAATGGACCACTGAATTGGCCACTTTCCATTGGGCCAAGTCATGGGCCCGACCTCTCTATAGCTCTCTCTCTTGGTTTTTTCAAACCGAATTGCCTACGTGGCATCTTCTGGTTGGCTGGATTTTAATAAATTATAACTAATTAATCGTTTGTACAAAATTAAAAATAAAATGTGTTCTTAATTAAAAAAAATGTGCTCTTTCTAATAAAAATATCTCCAAGCATTGGTTTTGAGTTTTGTCAAAGGTGATTTTCTAGAAAATGAATCAACTAGTTAAAAATCACCAAAAATGCACTTAAATCATCATAACTCCAAAATAAACAAAAATTATATGTTTTCTTAATCAGGAGAACCCAATAAGATTGATGGTGATGTTTTCAGAGTCTAAATCAGAGTTTTGTGTGAAAAGTCTAAAAGTAGGGTTTTCTTTAATGTACATAATGAACCCTAATACATGATTATACATTGAAAATAGGAAAAGTGGATCTTGGATTATCTAGAAGTGGTGAAAGTGAATAATTATAATCAATATGAAAGGTATGTGCATTCTCACACCTGAAGTTGGGAAATTTGTAATCCAAACCCTATATTCCTTAATGAGGCATTAATTGATCCTATTTCCTTTATCATGGTTTCTCTTGTTCTAATTGCCTCAAAGTCATATTTGATATATTATTTCTTGGGTCTTGGAACCCCACTGCCATGTTGCAATTATATGTTGATTTATCTTATCACTTTATTATTTCTTGAGCGTGATGGTTTATTTGGCTATTTAGCTATAGTAGTGGTACTTATGTACAACCACCCATAGTTTAGGGCATGTGTTATTTCGCCCTGGGAATGTGTTTACTCTCTCCCTGGGGAATGTGTTATTTCTCCCTAATATAAATATTTTATAGGTGACTAGGAATGGGATTACTCTCCCCTCATCTATAAGTTGAGGTCCGATAGGTGCCTCAACCCTACTTAGTTAATTTAGTCTATTAATAATCATTCATGCAAGTTCATTATTATTAGATTTGGCAAGAATCTTTTGTTTATGCCTCATTATCTTGGCCCTCTCATCTTATGATGAATCTATAACCTTAAGTTGCATATTGTTTTTATCTTGTTTCTTGTTCATTATCTCTGATACGTACCTTGTTTTCTTTCCCATTTGCTGGGTGCTTTCCCAACCACCTAGGGTTAGATCAAGGAGTTGAATAAGATCAAGGAGAACATAGCTCTTGGCATGGACCTAGCACTTGGAGATGTTATTTTGGAGACAAGATTTGAAGTAATATAGACTTCCCTCTATCTAGATCCTGATTGTTGTATCTTGATGTAAACCCTAATGGGAGAAAGATGTATTTTAGTAATATTTTTTGTGAAATTGAATATAGTCAAAAATTTTATTCTGCTGCTTCACTATTGGTCTTTTGTATACCATTATAATAAATTTGGAAAATTTATACCTAATCCATCATACCTTTGAGTGTGTTTGGAATGGATGTTAATTCTTCAAATTTAGTAAGGAGGTGATCTTACCTCTTTACAGATTGGTTTAGGTGTTAACTGACCAGTTTATGATTCATAGGTTTTGCAAAATTTATGAGATTTTATCTCTTTGACTCCTGATCAGTTTGAAAATCTTGACCTTGACCCTCCTATAAATAGAGAAATAGTCGAGCCTTTCTATAGACACAACAATAAGCTCTGACAATTGTTGTCTTCTCACAGTTGGGGTAACGTGAGAACCCGAGCAAGTCCTACCCATCAAAGGGAGGGACAACAAGGGAGAGACAACAAGGAGAGTAAGTCGACACTAAAACATTGATTAGAAGGGACAACTCCTTGTCCATAAATCTAGAATGATAGGAGTTCCTAGTGGTACACATGGACTACTACAGAGCCAAGGAGGCTGTTGCCACCCGCTAGGAGGATGCAGTCAACCGCCGTATGTGGTTATCGACTAGGAGGCTGTTGCTGACACCCATCCAGGTGCAAATTGAAGAAAGAAGCATACTAGAACAAGGGATAGTCACTAGACTTACTCCAAGACTAGGTATAAACCTTGCAACCCTCTTTCCCAATTCATAATGGTTGATGCAATTCACTGTCTAAGGGAAATATGGTTATAAATTTTTTGTTTTCACTATCATAACTGATGCCATATTTCCCTATAGTCAGGCCTTTAGAGTTTACCCTAGAGGGTGGCTTCATTAACAGTCTTGCCTGGGAGGGGTTTTGTCATTGATCGAAATAAGTATACTTGGCAAGTGGTAAGAGACTATGAATCCTACGGGGCCAAGTATAAGGGTAGTATAGTTTGTGACTACAACAAAACCTTGATATATTAAAAAATCTGCTTTAAAGGGTGGTTTGAGAAAGCTAACTTAATGCCCATCCAAGACTACATTATAGTGGGAAGATACATTTTACAACATTTCTTATTGAAAATAGGGTGTTTGGGTGGACACATTGGAAAATGAAGCTTCAAGGTGATTTTAAACTTTAAATTTTTCTTTCTTAATTATATACATACTATGAAAAACAAAATGGGATGCTTATGAGATATTTTCATGTCGATTCACAAGACACTCCTCTCCTGAATGTAAAAAAGGAGGCAATTACAAAGAAGAAGAAACTATTCCTTATGGGACAAGACAACTAGGCCCATATAGCATAATTAATTAAATAATAATAGTTTTAATAACCCTCAAGCTAGAGTACCCATGAAACACATATTCAGCTGGGATTTACATGAGTCAATTAGAAAACATGACAAATAGAAAATTAAAATGTCACTTCACATATAAGATTTTCACCCTCTTAAACATGACTCTCCAACAAATAAAAAATTTGATAATGCCTCTTTTAAAGTTATGTTATGCAGACTGTAAATACTTGAGCTTTAGAGAAGATATTTTGAAGTACATATTGAATAAAGAAAATCACTGTTGGTTTGGAATTGATGATCAAAACAACCATAACTATGCCATCTTCACTGGAAATGAATATGTGATTGGAATAAGCAAAATCAACACATACAACAATGTAGCAATAGATGTATCTTTAAACAAAGATATGATGAGGAATGATGATTCACTACAAAAAATTGGGCTATTATTCAAGAACATTTATGAAGAACCAAGAACCGTGAATAATAAAGTCTATTTGTGAAGACTTGTCCCTCGAATACGAGATTGAATCCCTCAAGCGTGTTTTTAATGTAAGTAGACGTTTTTGAGGGACACTAATCCCTCACAATTTCATTATTCACTCCCCCATTCCGTGAAAAATTGTTCCCACCATACGGGTCATATTTTCCCTCCACAACTTTCCCAAAACCCCTGTAAAAAACCTGCTGGCACCCTATTTGGCTGTGCTCGCTGCGTCCCTCCTGCTCCTGTTTGGCTGCGCTCTCTGCACTCTCGACGTCGCCACAAGGAATCAGTTTCTACCGTAAAGGATCATCCGTGCGGCACTAGGGTTGTTCATGCTCTACTTCTGGCCACCGCCGAGGATTGATTTGTCGAGACCGATTGATCCTGCTCCGCCGCCGCCGAGGATTGATCCGTCTTCTTTGCTTGGATGACCGTCATCTTGGCTTGGACATGCCGTACGACTGCTGCGATCACAGCTGAATAAGGTAGGTTCTATTTCATAGTCCATACTTTTGGTGTTTGTACCTGACTCGCAGGAGGTCCTTGTTTTGTCCATCTCTGTCAGTAAAGATTCAACATATTCATCTATGTTCTCTTGAACTTCTAGGTCTTTAAATTTATTACAAGGACGTGAGTGACTTCCAAGGGTCTCTGTAATCAGGTGACTGGTGGTTTCTGGGATGGCCTTCTAGAGTGGATATTTTTCCCATAGGAAACTTTCCATTTGTCATCATCCTCATTCCAAACAACATCTGCTTCTTTGTTGTAGCTTCTGGGTGTACAAGTTCTTGGTCTTGAGGTTTAGAAGGACATTCTATGAATGCATGTCCCATTATGCCACACTGAGAACAAATAGGAGGAATGGATTCATACTCAACCTTATAGATCATACCATTAATGATAACATCATGTTTCATTGGTTCATTAGTATCAAATTCAATGTCTAGACAAGTAAACTTACATTTTGTACAATTAGCAGTATGATCATTTACTTTTGTTAATTTTCCCAGGGCCTAATCTATCTTCTCGAATATGACTGAGTTATAAAGATGTAAAGATAAATTAATAATCCTATTTCATGTAATCACCATTGGAGGAAAATTGTTAGTAGAAATGAAATCATCCATCCACCTTGTCACACTAAGAGGGAACATGAAAATTGCCCATGGTCCTCCAGTCAACGTAGATGAGGAATCTTCATGACATGTTAATGGAACCACATAATAATCCATACTCAATTGGTACACTCGCCATCTTGAAATTGACACCAAAGCATTTTGATCTAGCCACAAAGAGTGAGATAGCTTATGGTTTTACCAAGAAGTTTAACTATAACTATCATTTGCAATGGTTTATGAAAAATGGAATAGGCTTCATGTGCAATATAAACTTTAGTGAAATCATGATCACTAACCAGCAAAACATCTTCAAGATTATCTTCTTCCAATCTGAAATCATCCAAGAAAGAATTTTTATCTTGGCTAGATCTAGAGCCAGTTGCATCTCTAAATGTCTTCAAGAATCAAATAGCTACCAATGTCATTTCAGATGATGAGGCTAATTGATAATGGACTATGCAAAATTATGCATCATTGGTTTGAGCTGATAAATTATCGTCTTCATAATTCTCTGAAGCCAAAGAAGGGGTATGTTGGCCCCTTATTCCTTCATAATCGAATTGGATTCTAACTTTAAGTAGCAGAGAAAATGTAATGACTTCAAATGGGGTCTCTGCCAATGTACTCTGAATAGTAGGAGGAATACCATTGGTATTCTCAATTGTAGCATCCATGGTGTTGTGTTCCAAGTCAATAGGAATTTTGTCTTTGGTGTATCAGTATGAAAATTGTATTTTGTGGAAGGGCATCTCCTTCCTTACATCCATGGCCTCGCCGGCCATGGTGGCCAAGCGTAACCCAGCTGTAACCACTGAGGCCACCCCTTCATGTCACCTAGAGTTGTAGAGAAGAGTCTTGAGGAGACTCCATGCAATCAAACTTTTGTTTTTGAGGAGGCCTATATGATGTCTAAAAGTCAATAAACAATACAACCTAGAAGATAAAATTAACACATTAGACTAATATAATTAAAAAATAAATCTTTGTTTCTTTTCTACTTTTGGTTGCTTGAATGAAGTGATCTAGCTATCACATGACTTTCTTTGTAGATTGGTAATTTGTTTGTTTGAATTTAGGTAAATCTAGTTTATCTCAAAATTCTGCACATTTTAGATACATAATATGCCTTTCAGTATTTTCTTTACGAATATGGCTGCATCTACTCTTGTTTATATTGTTGGTATTACCATGTGACATGTTCTTAAGTTCGAATTATATATAGGAAATATTTGGTTTAGGTTCTCAAATTACAACACATAAGCTAACGTATCACAAATTATTTGACTTCAAAACTAACAAAGCATATTTCTTCCCATCAAAACTTGACTAGCTTTTATCGTTCTAGTAGATTCTAGTGATTATTGTTGGTTTGAGACAAGGCCAATCCTAACCAAATAAAAAAGTTACAGTCTTGTTTGGTCTTATCTAGCGTCACCATTAGTATGGTATGAAAAAAATGAATATTTGTGGTTTGATTTGTGATTTAGGCCTAGACCATATTAGATAAGATCATTCCCACTCATATTTACATTTATAAAAACTTTTTAATGCTATGAACGTTATGTGATTTTATTCTCATGTTGAGAAAAATTAAGTATGTTTGTATAACACATATTAAAAATATATTGATTTCACCACACATGAGAGTTTCATACTTCTGGTCACATAAAATAGCCATATTAATTAAATCTCAAACCTTATAGCCTTCATTCGGAACTCACATTGTGATGTTTGATAAATGGGTAATATTACTATGGACTGAGAATGGGTTAATGTTTAAAAGTAGACCTGTAGTAAGCTAAGTGTAATGATTTATCAAAATTATATGGGTCAAATGGAATATGTAAGAGTCTAGTCACCACTTAATTGATATATAGAAAATTTGATCATATATAATCTTAATAATATGGTGCTTCTCTCTCTCACGTTCCCTTGAGATCTTTTGGACGTACAATATGTTGCTCAATTAAAAACGTATAAGCCTATGGTAAATAAGATTTATTGATGCTTAAATTGATATATCCTTAACTCATTCATAGTGATGGTAGAGTTCTAGTGTTGGTATGTGTTTGGTGGTTTGAGAGTTTGCTGATGTCTCGATGAGTATATTTCCTTTGCCCTCTTCTGTTGATATGAGTTGTAATGAAGACAGAGGTAGTCCCTGCTTTCAGAGATAGTTTCTGGTTGCCAAAGTCTATTTATATCAGTCTTGTGGTGATATGTGGTTGATGGATTAGGCTCGTCAGTTCTTTCTATCATATTGGGTTGTTGGCTGCGAGCTCTTCTCTCTTGGTCTAGGCATCTGATCAAAATTTTAAAGAAGTCTTGCTTTCTACTTGGACTTTTATTGGTTTCTATTTGCTTCTTTTTTCTATTGGATTAGTTTAAGATGATAGTTCATATGCTCCCCTCTCACTTTATAGTGATGGTTGAGTTCTGGTGTTGGTATGTGTTTGGTGGTCTGAGAGTTTGCTGCTGTCTTGATGAGTATGTTTCCTTTTCCCTCTTCTGTTGATATGAACTGTGATGAAGACATAGGTAATCCCTGCTTTCAGAGATAGTTTCTGGTTGCTGAAGTCTATTTTTATCTGTCTTGTGGAGAGATGTGGTTGATGGGTTAGGATCTGTTGAAACCAAGGTACTCTACAATATATGTCCAAAAAGTATGGTTAAGATAAATGCCTTAGCAAGTATGGTTTTTACAATCACTAGTGAGTCATGAACAAAATATACATCAATAGGAACATAAATCCAATTATGATTTCTTATTACATTCATAACCAAACCGTTGCCAACTTTTTAGATGATCATCTGATCATTTCTATTTTTCTAAAAGGATCCATGGGGAAGGGAGCTGGATATGGGAGTATAAAAGAATGTCTATATTTAGGAATTAGGGAAATGTAATGAGTCAATGGTGAGCCAAGGTGTATGGTTAATAATTCAAGACTACTAAAAACTAACAAAATGGTTGTATATATTCTCTACACACTCAATAGTACCATCTATTCTAAGATACATGTTCATAACAATCAGTATCTCTTTCAGAATAAAGTGTGGCCAAGGAAAATAATTTTTGTAGTGTCTTCAATGAGGACTCACTTTATATATTCATATATTTTGAATAACCAAAATTGCAATTTGCCTTTTCCTTATATCATGTGATATGGAAATGTACATGTAGTTGCAAGATGGTGCATGTATTGGAATTAGGCATTTCCTATTAGAACTGCCTAATCATAGCCGACAACTTGTATGTATGTCCAACAAGAGACCCTTATTTTCGTGTAAACACATAGGATGTAACCTTTCTGCTTGAATGGAGTCTGTTCTAGAAGTATTTTGTAAGATTGGTAATGATTTTTCTTTTCTGATGCAACACAATATGATTCTAGAGCTAAAAAGTAACTTGAGCAGTTTTGTAATTGATCCATATCTTGCCCATCAACCATTATATCAACACATCTAGTTTTTGTAAAGGACAATTATATTGAAACCTACATACTCATAGCTAGTTGTCAAATCCACTCTCCTCTTACCCCTTTTATTCACTAACATAGTGCCCAGAGTCCTGACTCCACACTATCTATTTGCCAATTAGAAATTTATGGGAAAAACTTAGTAATGATTTAAACTCATCTTATTAGATTAGATCATTCTATGAATTATATGTTCTTCATCAATGGATGACCTAGTTTTCTCAGTCAATGGCAAACATCTTTTTGAAAATCCTGATTTTTTTTTGCATTTCCCCCTCTTATCTAAATTTTTCGTATTGGCATGGGCTATGAATTACAAGAAAAATCAAACAGGCATCCTGATCATGCAAGTCTTTATCTTAGAATTTGAAAGAGTATGTTGCCATCTTATAAGTGTAATGCTATCTCTCAAATTTTCCATCAATAATCGTCTCAAAGACAAATATATTTGCAGTCAGAATAATAAACCCATATTTAGATATCTATTGCTACGTTCGTTGTTATAGCCTTTTACCATACTACAAATAATGTTTTGGTCTAACATTATAGCTTCCTTTTTAATGTTTTGGTCTATATTTTTATCAAGTAATTCGAGTACCAGTCATTTTCAAAATAATGAAATGTTTGGCTTCTCAAGGAAGGAATATGTTGAGTAACCAAAAGCTGATTATGAACAATATTGTAGATATATTTATTCTTAACCGGTGCTCTTGTAAGGTATTTCTTAAATTTCCATCCACCTTCCTTATTTTACCATTTTTACTGACTTTATTGCCACTATTTTTATGTTTGCTTATATCTTTTTGGACATTTCCCTACTGTAGAACTTCTTGAACTTATTGAAGCCTTAAGAAAATCTAATCATGTTTGTTTGAGGACAAATGTCTAAAATGCATTATGTCCTCACTGAGTTAGACTAAAAACTAGTCAATTGGTAGAAATAGAGGTGTATGATGAATTTTTGTAATGTCTTGATTTAGGCCCAAGAGAAATTTGTTATCTTCAAAAATCAAAATTTGTTTTTCCTGAGTATTTGTTGTTGACTTTGCATAGAATATTAGATAAATATAATTTTAATGTATTGTTCCTTCCTAACTTGATAGCTTCTATAGTATATATTGCCTAGTGTCAGACCTCCTGGCTAGGTGTTGCTGCTTGAATGAGTAGCTATGCTAAGAGATTTTAGAAACTGTTTGAGTGGAAGGATGTATGCACATATATACAAATTTAATAGACAAGAAGATCTTGCAATTACGGGAGCATAGAAGGATAGAACATATGGTTTATTGTGATAAATATGTTTTTCCTCATATATATTGTTAAGAGATGGTGTCCTTTCTGGGATACAAGTACAGGTAGCATACTTATGTGGTGCTTGTGGATAAGTTTGGGAGGTTGAATATCTACTTTGGGACTTTGGCCTTATGGTTGTGTTCTCTATGAGCTCAAAGGTGTCGTGTAGGTCTTGATTTGCATCAGTTCTTTGTCTGATTTTTATCCTCTGGGGATGTTGGATGTGAGATCTGCTCTCTTGGTCTAGAATACTAGTTTGTTTTGCTTTTTCCTGGTGATGGTTGAGTCTAATGCTCCCCTCTCACTAGCTATTTTTAAGCTCGAATCTGGTATTCAGGTTTCTAGTTGCCTCCTTTTCTTTGAGGGATCACCGAATCTAGCTAAGAAATGGCTACCTAGAATATTAGAAAGAGTTTTACCTCCTGAACACCAAGGATCAATCCAAATCATAGTGTTACAACCTTCACCAACTCTAATTTCAAAATTATCAATATGCCTATCCTGTATAGACAGCGGATTCCTCCAAATCCAAGAATAGATTGACTTTGGTTTACTGCTCCAGACCTATATCAGGTTACTCGATTATTTATATATATAATCAAGGAATATAAATACCTATATAGACTGAAAGGAATATAATCAATATACTATTTGAATTGCATATATATACATTTCTTGTAATGTGTGCTTAACTTATTATATATTTTCCTTCATGTAGATGGATTTTCTAATAGATCAGAGTTGGATGTATATTGGGAACAAAGTGCGAAGTGATATATTCAAGGCAGCGTTACGAAAGTTCATTGAGTTTGCTCTTATCCATCAGAGACCAACTAGACATGGGGAATTAATATGTCCTTGCAAGGAATGTTTGAACAGATACCTTAAAACAGAGGAGGAGGTATTCTCACATGTATTACAAAAAGGATTTGTGCATAGCTATGATGTTTGGACGTTTCATGGGGAGGTGATTGGTAGGCGAAATCCTGTTGTGGCACCAAACATGCCTAGCACCGACAATATGCATCAGATGCTGGAGGATTTGTTTGGTATGGGTGACACAACAAATGACCACTCTACTGAAGCTATAGAGGAACCTGCAAATGTAGATGCACAAAGATTTTACAAGCTACTAAAAGAGGCAGATCAACCACTCTATAGAGGTTGCACAAGTCATTCTAAGCTATCGTATTTGGTTGCCTTGCTATTTCTGAAGGAGGAATCTAGATGGTCCAACGATTCTTTCACAAAGTTGTTACAGTTGATTATTTCAGGATTTCCAGAAGAAAATTGTCTATTCCCGGAGACTTACTATGAAGAAAATGCGACCGTGAAGGATTTACGACTTGATCATTCTACTATAGATGTATGTACAAATAATTGCATGCTTTTTCGTAAAGATGCAGCTTCAAGAGAAAATTGTGATACTTGTGGTGCTTCAAGATGGAATGAAAAGCAATACAAAACAAAGGGAAAGAAGGTAGCTACTAAGTTCATGTATCACTTCCCTTTGATACCTCAGTTAGAGAGGCTCTATATGTCTTCATCTATTGCTAAAGATATGATTTGGCCATCTGAAGGAAAAGGCAAGGATGGTCGTATTCATCATCCTTCAGACACACCAGAATGGTTGTCTATTGATGCCAGGTATCCAGACTTTGCTACTGAACCACGCAATATTAGGTTGGCATTAGCAACAGATGGATTTAATGCATTTGGCAATATGAGTGCATCACATAGCATATGGCCTATGTTGGTGACACCTCTCAATCTTCCGCCTTGGCTTCTTATGAAAGAACAATTTATTATGATGTCCCTATTAATCCCAGGTCCACATATGGTTGTCAATGACCTTGATGTATACTTGGAGCCATTAATTGAGGAGCTACAACTACTTTGGGAGCTTGGAGTCAAAGTTTATGATGCATATAGCAAAAGGAAATTCACTATGCGAGCAATGATTTTATGGACCATTAACGATTTTCCATCATATGGTGACTTATCTGGTTGGAGCACTAAAGGTAAGAAAGATTTGGGATGTCCTTGTTGTAATGTGGAGACTGTATCAAAATGGTTACAGTTTGGGAAAAGCAATGCTATTGTTTCCATCGACGTTTTCTTCCAATGAATCATCCATATAGACGTGATAGGAAAAATTTTGATGGTGAAAAAGATTTTCGACTTCCACCTAAGCCACTATCTGGAGAAGATATACTGAGGCAATTTGATGGATATGAAAATATCACATTTGGAAAAATGAATAAGCGCAAGAGGCTTGGAGATCAAATTCAACCATTACCTCCTGGTTGGAATAAGATAAGCATCTTTTTTCAGCTACCTTATTGGAAGTATTTATCTGTTAGACACAATCTGGATGTGATGCACATATAAAAGAATGTGTGTGAGAATATTTTAAACACATTATTGGGTGATTCTAAGAAAAGTAAAGACAACTTACAAGCTCGTCAAGATATGAAGAAAATGCGCATTCGAAGAGGTTTATGGCCAGTAGATGCAGGTGACCGCTATTACTTGCCTCCAGAATCTTACACCATGACTAATGCACAGAAAGATAAGTTCCTATCTGTGTTAGAAAAGTTGAAAGTTCCTGATGGCTATTCTTCTAACATATCTAGGTGTGTTAGCAAATCTGATAGAAAACTTGTTGGGCTGAAAAGTCATGATTGCCATGTTCTTATGCATCAACTTCTACCTGTTGCCTTGAGACATTGCATAAGCTTAGATGTGTACAAGCCTATTGCTAATTTGTGCTCATTTTTCAACAAGCTTTGCTCTAACATTATTGATGTGGAGGAATTCAAAGAATTGGAACAAGAAATTGCTGTCACTCTTTGCCAATTGGAGAGAATCTTCCCTCCTTCTTTCTTCACCATCATGATGCATTTGCCCATTCATTTAGCTTATGAAGCCAGGCAAGCCGGATCTGTCCGAACTAGGTGGATGTACCCAATAGAGAGATACTTGAAGAAATTGAAGAAGTATGTATGAAATAAAGCTAAACCGGCTGGTTGTATTGCTAGTGGCTATTTAGCTGAAGAAAGTTTGACATTTTGTGCTAGGTACTTGCATAATTTTGAGACAAAACTCAACCGCACTCCTCATAATGTTGATGGATCTCCAATTAGAGTTGGAGTGTCAAGAAAATTCAACATCCACACTTTGGAACAAGCCCATCGTTATGTCCTTTTCAATAAAGAGGAATTGAATGTTTACAGAAGGTAAGATTTAATTACGTCCTAAAATTCTTGCTGATATTTGTATATTTGTTGTACATTAATTTAGACACTTCTTATAAAGCAGTGAACACATGTGTATTATTCAAGATATGGAACCCAACATTGCCCCACGGACCCTAGAAAAAAAACACGCAAAGGAGTTTTCTAAGTGGTTGAAAGAGCATGTAAGTGTCAAACATAAATATTGTTGTCACTCTTAATGTTCAAGTTAGTGTAGATTACATTAATGTATTACTTTTTTATGAAGGTAATGCAAATGCGAGAGATTAGGCCGAACAATATTAGCGATGATTTGAGATGGTTATCCCAAGGCCCTTGTGCTGAGGGAATGTCTTATGAAGGATTTTCGGTCAATGGATATCATTTCCGTTCAAAGCACATTGAAAGTACATGTACTACACAAAATAGTGGAGTGTATTTGTGTGCTGACACTTCAAGTTATTCAAGTGGTAGAGATCGAAATCCTATAAATGCTGAAGTCACGTACTATGGCTACTTAGAGGAGGTTATTGAGCTAACTTATGGTCCAGGAATCAAAGTTCCATTGTTCAGATGTTCTTGGTATGATGAAAGCACTTCTAACGGGTTGCGAATTGATGAATATGGGTTCACACAAATCAACACTTCAAGGATAAAAAAAAGGAGGAACCATTTATCCTGGCTTCTCAAGCATTGCAATGCTTTTATGTGAAGGATCCTAATGCTGATGATTGGTGCACAGTGCTAAAGCATCCTCCTAAAGATTATTCTGAAGTACCTCTTATTGAGAATTGCTTGACTGGTTTATAATCTGAAGCTATTGATGGTGGTCTAACTAGTGATGTGTCTTGGACGAGGAGTGACACCGAGGGATCTTTTGTTGATAGAACTAAAAAAAAGAATGATGGGGCTAATGTTTAGTTCATTAATCTGTCTGTTTTCATCAAATTATTTTGTTTGCAAGTCTAGAATAATTTATTTGGGGAATATGTTCTATTGCATTTTTTTTGGCAAACTGTTACTATATGGCATATTCTTTGCAATTTATTTAGTCTTGTTTCATATACCAGCAAGTAGGACATCATTATTCTTTTTTGGGATATGAAACCAAGGTACTCTACAATTTATATGTTTTTCAAATGTTGAATATTCATATGTCGGTGTCTCATATTCTCTGCAATTTATTTGTTTTTCAAATGTAGCTACTACTTTTGTTACTGACATTTCTGCACTAATAATATAATTTTTTTTCTTGTCAGTTGAAGGATGGCAGGAAGAAGAATCACTAGATCTAGTTGTAACAACACACCCAATCAACCTATTGCTGTCCCTCCATCCACAATTGTAGAAAATTGTGAGGATGAACCTACTCTACTGTCCAACAATATTGAAAATGATGTAACAGTTGAAGAAAATGTTGAGGATGAACAGGAGAATAGGAAGTATGGACGTGGGCCTGCAAGTGAGCAAAGCCTACTTCCTAAGCAAGGGGAGCCACGTCACAAGGTCTAATGGGATTATGAAGGAAATGCTATTGGGGAGAATGGTTCCAAATTGAATCGTTAATAGCAAGGATACCACACATATGGCATCTAGACTTAAAGTGGAACGAACAACCACAACAAGCTTTTGCAGATAGAAAATCATTTATTGAGGTAATCTTTTTCATAAAAAGACCAACAAATTGTATGATTGTTATATCTAAAGTAATATTTTCTATGTTTTTGTAGAAATACTTCGATTTAGGCAGTCACCCTAATGCATGGAATCACATTGATGAACACATTAGCAAAGGGATATCAGTGTGGAGGGCACGTGTAAAGAAAGATTACTATGAAAAGTACAAGATTGAACTAGAATTGATGATGAAGAAAGTTGAGAAAAATGATTCCATAGATATGGACCAGTTTAAAAATCTTGTTAAAGAATGGTGAACCGAGAAGTATAAGGTACAATGGTTTCATATAACTTGCATGTATACCTATCTACTTTTTCTAATTATATGTTTCTTATGGTTTAGAAAATTTTTGAGATCAACAAGGCAAAAAGAGCAAAAAAAGTGATGGATCATACCACAGGATCAAAGCCATGGAGTTGTTATCGGGAAGAAATGGTATTAATAATGGAAACTTGTCTTTCTTAGTAGGAGTTGAACATATAACATGGACAATTATTATGTTATCTATCATGTGTAGGTCAGTGAAGATCAACCCGTTGTGCCTCTTAACAAATTTTTGGAAAAAGTTTACGACAAAAGCCCACAAGTGGTTAGAAAATGGATATTTGCTTTCCTATGATGTCTACAAAGCTACATATGCTTAGATATCTCAATTTAAGCTTTCCTTTTATGATGCTTTCTAATTACAGCTTGAAATCTCTAATATTGTGGAAAACCAAGTAGCAAACCAAGAAGAAATAGATCCTAGAAGTGTTGATAATCTAACACATGATGCTTATTTGCAAGTTTTAAATCCTTCCAAAAAGGCTAGGATCCGAGGTGTTGGAATTGGGTACAAAGAGATAGGACATAGGGGAAAAGCTGCCCGTATAAGATATGAAATGCTTCTTGAGGAAAGAAATGCAAAGGATGTATGTTGGATTATAACTAAACTTGAACTATTAGTTACAACTAGTATATTAGATCGATGTTTGTAATTTGTTTTCTATTTCAGGATAAACTTAAGGAACTTGAAGAAATAGTAAATGGATTGAAGAACTCCGTCTCCCAAATAATGACTTGGTATAATCAATCATAGGTAACTTAGATTCAGTTGTCTATGTCAATGTAATATATTTTTTTTTTGACATTGTTGATCTATTTGTTATAGGATGGCAGTATTAATGTTGATTGTGCAGCTGAATACCCCAATCAGAATACTACAAGTGTCTTACACATGCAAAGTGGCACAAATAGGTCGGGTGTGGGTTCTTTTCACATACAAGACAATACAAGTAGTGGTGCAGATGTAGGCATGTTTCCCAGGAAAAATAATTCAAGCGGGGATGGCTTCGGAAGACTTTCTAGACAAAGCAATTCAAGGGAGAATGGAGTAGGCAGGCTTTCCATATAAGGCAATGGACATCCACTAATCTTTTAGCCACAAGTACCTCATAATAGCTATAGATTATTTTCAATATTCATACACATAAGAATATTAACATGTACACTTTATTAAAGGCTGCAGTTGAAAGTTGGTGCCCTACTTCTGGTAATAATCGACAAAGTCATCCTCAAATGCAGAGCACACCAAGCACATCTTCATCAGTGTCTTTCACACCAAGAACTCAGCGTTTAAATCAGGTATTCAATACGTGCTTGATTAAACTTCTAGGGTATCCATCCATATATCTTGTACTTATACCAAATCTGATATATAAGGCCAAATCAAATATATAAGGAAGGAATCTACTTAATGGTTAATGCCCATGTGGTTCTATATTTCCAGATACTTTGGGTATCATGGTTATGTATGTAGTTATTGTTATCCTCTTTCATCTCAGTCTACGTATCTATTGTTATATCTATTAGATGAAATCTTCCAGTTATCTTAGGTAGTCAAAATCTTAAAGGTTTTTGTTCTTAATGACATGGAATGTATATCGAGATCAATGAACTGTGGAAAAAGAAGTTTAAACCTCAGTTAACTGATTAAGTAGCTTGGTTACACCAGTGTAACCCTGACTGTACAACATTCACCAGTCCATTCAAGAAAAACTGTTACTCTTTGGTTTTGTTTCCTTCAAGCTTGGATGCCTTATAGAGTCTTGTCTAGTCTAGTCAAGTCTAGTCAGGTCTAGAAGTCTCTAGAGTCATGTCCGCCTTCTCCCATATAAAGGAGAGGGGTCTCTCTTGTAAACATAACATTATAACACACTACTGTGAATATATCGCCCATCCACGATTTCCAATATGTATCAATATTAATAGCTTATACAATGACTAAGGCATTACTGCTAGTTTTCAATTTTAATATTTGATTATCAGTTTTTGAAACTGATAAATGATTACAAAATGAAGACAACGAGTACAGCAAAAACTCTATTTGTGGTCTGGTTTAGTCCTTGGTCGACTTTGGTAAAATTGGCAGTAAAGAGAAGGGTCCTTGGACTGGTCCAGGTCAGTCTAGGCCTGTCTAATGTTGGTCTTATAATGCACATCCCTACTTAACAGTCGCCCACTGGGCCTGATTGGATAGAGGTACAAGATATTTAACTACTACTTTAGCTACTCAATTCACTTTGCTCTCCTTATGTATACATATTTTATTTTGCAACAATAACATTCTGATTATATAGTGAAACCACGTTTTTGTAATATTCACAACTGATTTTGAATGCCAGTTCATATGCTAGAATATTTCTGGTGTAAATTATATCCTTGTCCCCCTTGTATATTCGTTACTTTCAAAATGGAATGAGACCTAAATTACCCTGACTGTGATTTGAGTACTAGCTCGGTTGTACAAGTTAAATCAACCCATCCCCAAACTGCTGCGACATTCATCAGTCTAATTCAAACAGAAATTAGTTACTGTCATAGTTTGGTTTTCGTTCAAGCTCTGATGCTAATTCAGTTTCAGCTAGGCCAATAGTTTGGTTTCCTTCATGTCTTGAACTACTGAAAATGACTAATCCAGAAAACTGCAGCTTGAACTGCAGCTTAAACTACAGCTTGAACAAAATAACTAATCCAGAAAACTGCAGCTTGAACTGCTGAAAATGAAAACTGCAGCTTGAACATTTCCAACTATAGTTTTGGATTAAGCTACTGTTGGAGACTTGAACTGCTGAAAATGAAAATGTGCAGCTTGAACTGCACTTGTTTTCAAACTGCTCGTGTTTGGTTGGGTGTCCTATGAACTCACAGCGTGAAAGTTAACTATGGAGACTTGAACTGCTAAAAATGAAAACGTGCAGCTTGAACCCATTGAGTTTTTTTTAATTATGTATTATTTACTAAGTTCAATCATAATTTTAGTTTATGGGTGCATGTTGCTGCTATGTTGGTTCACTTACATTTATCTCTACTTCACACTCACTCTGATTCCTTTTTGTATTTATATTGATAGGGTAGAATTACTTTTAATGATGGATTTCGACGGACAATGCACCTTGGAGTAGACCAAAACTAAAATATAAGGGTAAGTTGTTTGTTGTACTATGATTTATGTATAAACTTTAAATTCTATTAATATAATGATTTGTCATTTTTAGGAGAAGAATATTCAAGTACCTAACCGTATGAGGCCTGGCATTGATGAAGAGCACCACACCATTTGAAGGAATATGGAGACATTATAGATCTTAAGAGTTTCTAGCATGATATGTTGATTGTCATCAATCTCAAATTTTAGAACCATATGTACTCTTTATTTATATCAACGTTGAGCACGCAATGTATGGATAATATTTTGCTTCAATAACAAAAATTGGTTTGAGGTGATTTAACATTTTTATGTGTCATTTTGGTGTTGAATCTTCTTATGATGTCATGTGAATTAGTATAAAAATATTGCTTGAGGTTATGTATACAAAGTTTTCATTTAAAATTTGATATTCACTATAGTAACAATTAATTAACATTTAATAAATCATTCAATAATCAATAACCAAATCATTTACAGTAGTCCCTCATAAATATATTGATGAAGGTCCAGATTGACCATCAAAATTGCATTGATGACGACCACATAGCCCCTCAAAAATAATATTAATGAAGGCATTATCCCTTCAAAAATATATTCTCCAGGACCATCAAGTCCCTCAAAAATGTATTTATGAGAACTAAACATGCCCTCAATAATGTTATTATGAAGTCTAAATAGTCCCTCAAAAATGTATTTATGAAGGCTAAATAGTCCCTCAAAAATGTATTTATGAAGGCTAAATAGTCCCTCAATATAACATTCTTGAGGGTCACTTGGTCCGTGACAATTGTATTCGTGAGGGCCACTGGTATTTGTCACATGAGTTCTCTTCACGGACCATTTGTGAGGGCCAGACTCACAACCGTCCCTATTTGTGAGGGCCTGTAGAGAGGGGTTTGTGACATGACTCACTCGTGAATAATGGCCCAATTTTTACTAGTGATTGTCAAACTAGATCCATTTGGAGTGAGACACTCGAGGGGCTTGATGGGAATGAAAGACACCATCAAGGAAAGTCAAAGTAGATCACTAGAGAGCCATTTTGGCACTTCATAAATGGAAGATGCAACTTTGACAAGATATGAATAAATCATCTCAATGAAGATAAAATCTTGACGAATCAAAAAAGTTACATATAGGGTATTATAGGCTTGGTAATGACAAGGTTCTAAGAAGTAACCATTCATTTGTGATATGCAATATGATTTCCAAAAGACTAACACCAAAAGAAATAAGAGGTTGGAATAAGATAAACAAGCTCTATCCTAATGTGTGTCTAATGATATAACTGAAATCCTTCAACTTACATGAAAGTGGTAGCGAACCAGAATAAGTAAAGTGCATATAGCCAACCTACATGCATATCATGATATGAACATGAAGAAGTACAATGTCATTAGGAAAGAGATACAACAACAATGCACTTGAAGCACGAAGAAGAACATTGGTATTAAGAAAGAGATACATCAATGATGTACTGGAAGCACGTTGCTTAGTGGAAATAAAGTGCCACAAAGACATCTGAAGTTGGATGTGTTGAAGAATAAGAGGATCCATGGAGATCTGAATAGCCTAGACTGGTACATTATTATATCTCTCATACACTTTTTCCTCATACTCCATCTTCATACTTTCTTTCTCTCCTTTCCTCATACTCTCTCTCTCCTATATTCCCCCACATACTAAATACAAAGTAAACGAGTAATTGATGTGGAAAAGAGACAATAACCCCTTGCATGTAGAAAGGGAGACACACATGACGGGTGGTAGGGGAAATAAAATTTTCAAAGGAGAGGAAGAAAAATGTGCATGGTTCCCCCTTTTTTGGTGCTTACAAACTAGCACAAAGTCCCATGTTTATTAATATTATGTAGATAACACTGACAACACGAGTCAATGCCTTATATAATTTGATTAGATTGATATGGATAGAAAAATAATTGGATCTTTATGTGAATCGAAAAGGAGGTCGCAAAAATAGATCCGATGAAGGATCCAAAGACATAGAGGTAGGAACATGTGAGACATGAGAGAGTAGTTGGTGGCTATTGCAGACTGATGGAGGCAAACTCAGTGACTATTGACGTACATGGCTGTGACGTCTAATCACACTGATGAGGTGATGACAGAATGTTAATGTTAGCTCTTAGGTGCTTCACTAGGGAAGGAACCACACCAGAATGCATGATTTTGTCAACTAGGATGACATCTGTGGCAAGCATCACAAGTTTGCGAGCCTCCTAGAGAGCTGGGAGCCAATTGGCTTGGTCCTTGGAGATGATCATGTCAAAATTTAGACTACAACCATGAAGGTTTATGCACCTCATCATGTAAATTTTCTTTGGAGTCATTCAAAACAAGGTTCATCCATGTAAGAAGCAACACCATCCATGCTGTGTTTGTTTTAACCACAACCATAATGGCTCAAAGGCATTTTTCGTTGTGATTTTTGCAACCTATTACACCTGATGCCCTTATTTCATGCCATAGGAAATCAACTCAGTGTGAAAATCATGGCTGCTAGCCAATTAAGACATTGTGCTTAGTTTTGTAGGGGAGAATGGATGTGGTGTTACAATGGAGAAAGTGGAGACATGTGAGTCAAAATCATGTCTAGGAGGACACACAAAAGTGACGACGTGCCTCATTAAAGGTAGATAAACATTGTTGATGTCTGGGATGGAGAGAGCCAAAAGAATGGCTAAAAAGATTAGTTTTTTATGAAAGAAAAAGAGAAGAGATGACCATGGTTGTTAGGCTCTCTTTTTCTTCTTCTTAGGATTAGGATCAATACTCTGATACCACATGGAAAATAAGATAGGATGCTAACAAGATACTTTTTTATTGATAGATGACACACTCCTCTCCTATATATAGGAAAGGAGGAAAATACAAGGAACTGGAACTTAACCCTAATTGTTACATCCTCAATTTTGATAAATTGAATTATATATATGAAAGCATGAATTAATGAGTAAAATTCTCCAGTGGTAATATTCATGGAGTAATAAGGTCCATATGACACAAGTTACAAAAATAAAAAGGGAATTTGTTTGAAATAATTCTCTAGTAATTTTGGGAAAAAAGAAAGAAGGGAAAATCCAATAATAAAGGGGTTTCTAAATGTAACAAATAATAATTATTTTTTTAATATATGGAATCCTCTAGAATAGTGATATTGAAGGAAATTAATGGTTTGGTTTTCGGATTCATATTGTCTCTCATAAGAAAATATGTCAAAATAAGAAATCATGCCAAGATAAGAAAGAGAAAAGGTTGGGAATTAATGCATAAAATGTGCCTTATAAGAAGGAATACTTGCATGTTAAGAAAATCATCTTTTCCTTTTGAGTTTTGGATGCAAACCTTGGTGGATAGATAAAGTCATTATGAACTTCCCCTTAAAATTTGGGATCAAAAGGATTGATAGATTAGGAGTTATGGATATTTCTAGAAATCCTAAAGTGGCTCAATTACCAAGGAAATATCATAAATGTCACGATTTTATCCTTTTCTAGAAATAAAGATATTGTGGCCCTTTAGTAAGTGTCTGACTCAAAGACCATTGATCAAAGATCGAATGACGGTCCAACTATCCCCTACCTTGCGTCAAAATGGGAAACTAGAGCTAATATGGTCGCAATTTTTCCTTTGCCTAATTCTCTCTCTAGTCATCACCTTATCTTCTTATTCTTTTCCTATTAGACCAGGGAGAGGGGGGTGAGTTAAACAAGTCCTCACATAGATGCTACCTTTTGTTTTACAGTTTTACCCAAATCACTGACAAACCTAGACCTTAGGACTACATGGGAATCCTAGCATCCTTACCCCCAATGCCTATATAAGGCATCAAGTAGTTCACCTACCAACCCCATAACAACCCCATCCTTTCAATTGGCCCTGAGACTCTCTGTGTGTTACCATGTGAGCTTCATCATCACCATTAGGGACACACCCCACAAACATGAAACTCGGGACTCCTCCGGCCAATTCATTAGCACCCGAGTTTGCTAGGGTGGCTGTAGATACTTCCCGGCCATCAATGCAGCTTGTGGTGAGTCCAGTCTTGGTACCTGCTAGACGTCTCCACCTAGTCGAAGTAGCCTATTAGGGTGGAGGTACCAGAACTCCTCTGACCATAGAAGGATGTCTAGGAGGAGGACAAGGAGTATGGAGACCTCCTCAGATTCATAGAGAAACTTTAGTAAGGTAATTGATTACTCTTTTAATCTCTTGTGACATCAACTTGAGACCATGGAAACCCAACATAGAAACCCATCCCTTGGACCATCCTGGCATCATCCTAGGGCTCCTCAAGTTGGAGAGGACCTATCGAGGATTCCTTTACCTTCCGTTCTAGCCACTTTATGCATGTGTTTTTAGTCATTATTTTAGGCACATTTTTCGTTGATTTTATGTGTAGATTAGTCAATTATTTGATTTATTATGCATGAAGTGACTTAGGTGTTCTGTTTCTATTAAATGCATCAAATTATATGATTTTGAATATTTTATGTAATATTTTACGCATCCTAGTTGCTTATGATGATTTTGTGTGTTTTTACGTACAAAGAAGAGCCACAGACTTGGTGCTACCGACCTAGAAACAATCGGTGGTACCGACATGACATCAGAGACCTATCAGAAACTTGCCCAGAGTTGGTGCTACCAACAATTGAAGTCGGTGCTAACGATTTTTCATCAACAAGCCCCATCATGAATTGAGAAACTCAGTGCTACCGAGTTGACATCAGAGAGGCAGCTCGAAAACCAAAAAACTCGATGCTATCGAGTCCAGTCGATAGTACCGATAGGATCGGGACCGTGCGACCAAACCTAAGTGACTCGGTACTACTGACTCACTTAGTCGGTACTACCAAGTCTGCCCGATCAGGTCAACCATAGATTTATCTCTAATCCAATGGTGGGCATTAATTCGTATCCTAAGTGCCTCCTACGACTTTGGGGGATGACAACCAGTGAAAGGGAAGCAACCGTTTTTCATTGTAAGACGACCAAAAAGAGAGAAAAGAAGAATCAAGGACCGAAAGCTTTGACCGAGGAGTTCTGAGCACCTCTGGAGGATGATTCTACAACTGAAAGATAGCAGAATGCTCACACGACAGAGGGGATCTTCTAGGAGGGTAGATATTCAGGGGTTACCTTAGTTTCTTAATGTTTCCCACATTTTTCTTCTTCCCTCCCATGTATTCGTCGATGAAAACCATGCAAGGCTAAAAGCCTTTATTCCTTAGGATCTGAGAGTAGCCCGGATATACACTGTGATTGATTTCCATGCATTAATATCATTTTATCTCTTTTTACTGGATATAAATCTATGAAAGCTTTATGTTCTACTTGTGCTTGATCACCATGAGTGGATTGATAGACGCTTAGTCATCTCGGGAGAGAGGTTGAGGGTTGGAGAGCAGAGATTTACCCATCTACTATGCCCTTTGGGAAAAGTAGAGTGTAAATGGGAGGCGAAACCTAGAGAATAACCGTAAAGCATCTAACTAATCAACCAATAACTATAAAAGTGGGATTGGCATTAGATTAGGTAGTGAATTACACTATGGGAGAAGGTAATTCTAGCTATAGGCTCCTTATGCAGGGATTGAGATAATAGATGTTAATGTGTGTGAGATCAATTGTTAGTGTTGTCTGTGGTGAAGCCACTGTCCTAAGGAATTCACCCCATCTCTGATTAATTGCACCTTTAATTTGTTTTATTTCTACTTTTGTTCTTATGTTCAACCCAATTCAACCATTGACAATTGGTTTAGTTGATTTGACTGAAGTTAGTAGTAGTCTACTGAAGAAATGCTTCCTCATGTTTGACTCGGGCCTCACAAGGCCTTATTACTTCGATATGTTTGCTTGCGTACTACACACTGTAAATTCATGTTAAGTTTTTGGCACAATTGCTGGGGAAGCGGCAACATCCAACACTATGAATGTTGTGGTCAGCCACTCGAGGACAATTTTGCTTTTTATTTTATTTTTATTTAAATTTCTTTGAGCTGAATAATAAGATCTTTTTGATACATTTTACATTTCTTGTGCTAATACCTACTCTCTACTATTTTAGGGGAACTAGTGCATGGTGCGTACCAGAGCCATAGAATATATAGAACCATCCTCACCAGGCTTTGGACAAGCATAGATCTTACAAGGATAAAGGGTGTCCGGTAGATCTGTGGACAAGTTTAACTGAACCCCTCCACCAACACCTCCACCTGAGAGACCTATGAAACCAGAAGAACTAGAGATAGTAGAAATGGTGAAAGAAGAAGAAATAACAGTATGGGAAAGGATAAAAGCTTCGTCAGCTATGGCCCAGAAAGGGCCCATCAAAAGGCAAGCCATCAATGTGGGCAACTACAAAATAGATCCTGGACTTGTTGCCTTAGTCAAATCTCAAGCGTTCCATGGCCATCCCTGTGAAGATCCAATGACACATATCAACAATTTTGTGGAGAACTATGACATGGTCAAGATAGACAGGATTCCAGTGATTACAATATATCTTAAGCTGTTCTCATCTTCACTAGAAGATAGCGCAAAATCATGGTTCAACAATCTTGATGATGAGATCATTAAGACATGGGATCAGATGATAGATGAATTCTTCGAGTGCTACTTCCATCTGCAAAAGATGAATGATCTAGTGAAGAAGATTTACAACTTCAAACAACAAGAAAATGAGTCGTATTCAAAGGCATGGGAAAGGTTTCAAAATATGCTGAGAAAAGTGCCTCATCATGGCATTGATCTACTGGGGCAAGCCAAGATTTTCTATTATGGCCTACACAAAGGGGAGAGAACAACTCTTGACAGTGCATGAGGAGGCTTCTTCCTCAACAACAAGCCTGCTCGCTGCCATGAAATCCTCAAGAACATGTCTAAAAACCAATCATGGGGAGAAGAAAGAGAGCCACCAACAACCATTAAGAGTGTTGGGGAATCCAAGGTGGTATCTGTGTTAAATGAGAAGTTAGATCTCATTGCTAAGAAGAGATGTGCTACAGACAGAGTTCCTGCTAAGGAAGAGGAAGAAGAGTGCAAGTATGTGCGTTAGGGGCAATACAAGAACAATGATTAGTCTTGGAGGAAAGACCCCAAATTTTCTTGTAAGGATTCTAACAACTTCCAACAGGATCCCTCACACGCGCAACAGCAACATCCTAAGCCACAACATTATGGCCAAGCGCAGTATCAACCAGAGCAGTAGAAAATTGACAAGATTGAAGAAATGCTAGGCAAGCTGTTGAGTCAGAGTAAGCTACAGACTGCACAAACTCAAAGGGATCTTCAAAATCAAGGGGCACATATTCACAACATAGAGATACAAATCTCTCAGATAGTGGCAGATGTTAGTGCATTAAAGAAACCAACCCAACAAGAATTTTCGACTAACACCAATGTACCTTCCAGGAACCAACATGTGAAGGCTGTTCAACTATGTAGTGGTAAGAAATTATAGAATGATGCATCACATGGGGAAGTTACTGAAGAAGCTACAAATCGAACTATACCAGTGGATGTAGAAGAACCAGACATGGCAACATAGGAGAAGACAATAGAGGAGCAAGTTGATGAGGTTGGGGGTAATAAAACTTAGGCTTATATTCCACCTCACTAGAGGGAACTTGTAGTTTCTGTGCCCTTTCCAAATAGTTTGAAAGCAACCAAGATAGACCGACAGTTCAAGAAATTTCTAGACAATTTTTGAAAGTTATATGTGAACATTCCCTTGATAGATGCTATTGAGCAGATACCACCCTATGTGAAGTTTTTGAAGGATATAATTATAAAGAAGAGAAATATGCCAAAGTCAGATGTTGTGGTTCTGAAAGAGCAAGTTAGTGCCTTCATATTGGGGACATTGCCTCCTAAAAGATACCAATTTCCCCAAGATGAAGGATCCATGATGCTTTAATATCACATGCTTCATAGGCAAGATAAAATTTGGAGAGGCTCTATGTGATTCAGGGGCAAGTATAAATCAAATGCCTCTATCTACCTTCAAGAAGTTCAGACTTAAAGAATCCAGGAAGAGCAACTTGAAAATCCAATTGGCAAACAATTCAGTAGTTAATCCATATGGTATATGTGAGGATTTCTTGGTGAAAGTGGATAGGTTTGTCTTTCTTATAGATTTTGTTGTGATGGAAATGCAGGACGACCATGGCAATGAGCTTATACTTGGAAGACCATTTCAAGCTACAATAGACATGATACTTGAGATGGGTAGAGGACGTTTGACTATGGGAATCCAAGATGACAGGTTCAAGATCAATATGCCGGAGCACTCTCAAACCATGGGAGATAAGGTGCAATGCAACATGCTTCAACACATGGATATCAAGTTTTCTCTATTTCTAGGGAAGCCGTTCCAGTATATGGCCCCTGTTATGACTAAAGTAGAAAGAGGTACTCTAGTAGTGGACATCCTGGAAAATACAAAGGCGATCCCGTTGACTCAAGAAATGTTCTACCCAGACGATGAGGGATATGACTAGGTCCCTACTATCGAAGAAGGAAGTTGTCAAGCTGCTATCAGTAGGTATAATCTATGCAATCTCTGACTCAATGTGGGTTAGTCCTGCTCAGGTAGTTCCTAAGAAAGGGGGATCACAGTCACTGCTAATGCGGCTAATGAATTGATTTCCACTAGGCTAGTGACGGGATGGCAAGTGTGCGTAGATTATCGTCGTTTAAATGCAACCACTCTTAAAGATAATTTCCCTTTACCCTTTATTGATCAGATGTTGGAATGATTAGCTGGTCGTTCACAATTTTACTTTCTTGATGGGTATTCTGGGTATAATCAAATTTCCATTAAGCCTAAGGATCAGGAGAAATCCACTTTCATATGTCCTTATGTCACGTTTGCATACCGACGAATTCCGTTTGGCCTTTGTAACGCCCCTACTATGTTTCAATGTTGTATGCTCGCTATTTTCTTTGACATGGTAGAGCGGTGCTTAGAGGTTTTTATGGATGATTTTTTTGCGTATGAGGAATCTTTCAATGATGGTCTATATAACCTTCATAGGGTGCTACAACGATGTGAGGACACTCACCTAGTCCTAAACTGGGAAAAGTGTCACATGATGGTAAGTGAAGGGATCATTCTCAGACACAAGGTGTCCGACAAGGGCATGGAAGTGGATCCAGTTAAGATTGAAGTCATCTCCACACTACCTCCACAAACATCGGTGAAAGGAGTGAGGCACTTTTTAGGACACACTGGATTCTACCACCATTTTATTAAGGAATTTTCAAAAATTGCCAAACCATTATCTGAGCTTTTAGAAAAAGACGTCGAGTTTTCCTTTGATGAGCGATGTTTAAAAGCTTTTGAAACCCTTAAAGAAAAACTGATCTCCACACCTATTATGCAGGCTCCTGACTAGAGCCTTCCCTTTGAGATGATGTGTGATGCATTAGATTATGAAGTAGGAGCTGTGTTGGGTCAACACAGAGACAATACTCCAACTGTCATATGTTATGCATCAAAGACTTTGAAAGATGCATAGTTGAATTACACCACTTCCGAAAAAGAATTGTTGGCAGTAGTGTTTGCTTTTGAAATTTTTTGCCAATACCTAGTTGGAGCTAAAGTGATAGTTTGGACAGACCATGCTACCATCAAATACTTGTTACGAAAGAAAGATGCCAAACCCAGATTGAATAGGTGGATTCTTTTGCTTTAGGAATTTGACATTGAGATTAGAGACAAGGCAGGGGTCAAGAATGTTGTAGCCGATCATTTGTCTAGGTTAGAAATGGCGGATGAAAAAGATATAACCATCCCCATTATTGAGGAATATCCAAATGAGAAATTGTTTGCAATTAAAACTGATGATCCTTGGTTTACATATATTGTTAATTACCTAGCTTGTAAGGAATTGCCTGCAGATTGGGGGTATCAAGAGAAAAAATGATTTTTCCACTCATTGAAGTTTTACATTTGGGATGACTCAATTCTTCTTAAGCAATGTAGGGATGGGCTGTTAAGAAGATGTGTACCCAAATGTGAGGTAGAGAGCATCTTGTCACACTGTCATTCTCTACCCATAGGTGGCCACCATGTGAGCTCTAGGACTGCTGCTAAAGTCTTAGAGAGTGGGTTTTATTGTCCTACCTTGTTTAAGGATGCTCACAACTTTGTTCGTCATTGTAGCTCATGTCAACGTGCAGGTAATATCTTGAAGCAACATGAGATGCCCTTGAATGTGTTTTAGGAAGTTGAAGTTTTTGATCTTTGGGGTATAGATTTCATGGGCCCATTTGTGTCGTCTAATTACAATCTATATATATTACTTGTAGTTGATTATGTGTCTAAGTGGGTAAAAGCAATTTCGACCCACACCAATGATGAGCAAGTAGTGTGTAGGTTTGTGAAGAAATACATTTTCTACAGGTTTGTTGTCCCCCGCCTAATTATTAGTGATGGTGGTTCCCATTTCACTAATAGGTAGTTTGGGGATTTAATGAGAAAATATGGGGTGAAGCACCAAGTGGGCACTCCTTATCACCCACAGACTCAGGGAAAGGTTGAGGTGTCCAATAGAGAGGTGAAGAAAATCTTGGAAAGGATGGTCTCAACCAATAGAATGAACTGGAGCTATGTGCTAGGTGATGATCTTTGGGCTTATAGAACAACCTACAAAACCCCAATAGGAATAACACCTTTTAGGCTGGTCTATGGTCGTACATGCCATCTATCCGTAGAGCTTGAGCATAAGGCTAAATGGGCAATGAAGAAGCTGAATTTCAACATAGATGAAGTGGGTAGAAAGTGGCTTTTGAAGCTTAATGAATTAGATGAGCATAGGATGGATGCATATGAAAGCTCTAGGATATATAAGGAAAGGACTAAGAAAATTCATGATAGACACATTCTATATAGGGCATTTCTTCCAGGTCAGAAAATCCTCCTTTTCAATTCTAGGCTTAGGCTACATCTGGGTAAGCTAAGGTCTAAGTGGAGTGGATTGTTTGTGATTGTGAAAGTCTTTCCCCATGGTGCTATGAACATTGTATATGGGAATAGGTCGTTCCTTGTAAATGGTCAAAGATTAAATCACTATTTTGGAGGTGAGGTAGAGCCCCAGAAAGAAGAGGTGCAACTTTGCACCATTCCATAGAATCTTGCTCTATTGACCGTCTAGTCTAGGATGTTAAACAATGATGCTTGTTAGGAGGCAAATCAATCTTTATTTTCTTTGTTTTTATGTTCAATTTTCATTTTTAGTTGTCACTTTAATTTAATTTCTGTAAAAAATGGTACCTTGATTCATTTTTGGAGTGTGTAGGACTTTAAAGTTGGTACCACCGAGTTTTGCAGTCGGTGGCACCAAAATGAGGTCACTATTTTGTCCGCAACAACATCACAGAATTGGTACCACCAACTCCAACGGTCGGTACCATCGAGTCTCTAAAAATCTTTTGAGGGTTCACTGATAAGGACTCGGTACCACTGACTATTTTAGTTGGGGATACTGAATTTTGGCCGTGCCTAGGTTCGATGTACCGAGTCTACAAATTTGAAAGCACTAAAAAATTCCAACAGTCAGTAGTACTGAATCGCCACGTCAGCAATCCAGGTGGTCGAGATCCAACAGCCATGACACACTTCATCGAGCGGTCGGTGGCACCAATCCATGTCACAAGTCGATACCACCGACACATTGTCAATATCACCAAATCAAGGCAATCCACGCCATCTACATCAGCCAATCTTAAGCCATCGATGCAACCAACCACGGATTGTGCAGTCAACTCAGTACCACCGACTCAAAAAGTTGGTAGTACCGACTCTACCATGTTAAGCTATATAAGGAGGGGTGGTGGAGTGATTCTCTTCACAACCTTGACATCTAGTCCTCCTACATTCCAGAGCAAGGCTACACTAGGCACTACAATCTTCCCCAATCTTCCATTCTCTTAACCTCCTTCTTGTGTCAACGACATGGCTCCTAGGAGAGGAATTGTTTCCCTACAGGGTGAGTTGGTCCCCCGACCAACCTACATTCAACACCCATCCTCAGAGATAAGGAAGCTCTATGAGTAGTTGCAGACAAGACAGATCATCCTGATGAGATATGGCGATCACACATTGATCGAGAGGGCAGGCTTTACTAACAACATGCGCTGGGTATGTCAGAAGCATGAAATGGAGGGAGATAATCCTTTCTTCATTGACTGGCAGACCTATCTGGATCTCATCTTGGAGTTCTTGGCATTGCTGAACATTCTCATCGACCCCAAGCAGAAGATAGGAGGTGAATGGTGGGAAGACAAGGTCAACTTCTGCCTCTTCAACAACAATTACTCTCTCACGCTGAGGTCCTTCAATCATACATCTTCAACTGGGCTCATGTCCTAGAATGCTCAGTTCCATCAGACTTTGACTACGACTTGGTCTAGGAGAAGTTGACTGAGGTGCCAATGGGATTCCGTATAAACTGACACATTAGTTCTGTGATTGATATTGAGCATCCTTTTGCTCTTATGCTTCACCGTCTCTATGTCAACACTATTTTTGCTCGATCCAATCAAGATCAAGGGAAGGTCCAGAAGGCAAACCTATACTTTCTCTACCAACTACTAGAGGGGGATACTATTAATTTTGGAGCTTTTCTACTGCTCCATATGATCTCTGTGAGGTGCAATGTGATAAGGAAGGCACTATTTGAGGGTCTCATCACTCCTATTGCTCTCCACCTGCACCTTGATTTATCAATCCTCGAGCCATTGGAGGATACAAAAAAGCTGGACCTCCTTCACTTCTATAAGGTGCATCTTCTCCAATACCACCACAATGTGCTCTATGCACATTGCACCCGCCGAGGTATATTTTGGGAGAGGAGCCTTCCCGACCCCATTTTCAACCTACACGGAGTAAATCATCTCAGGTGGACACTGAATGAAGGGGAAGCTAAAGATCTTCCCAGGGCAGTAGCTGAGGGTGACGACGAGGAGCATGACGGTGACAGTGACGAAAAAAGTAGAGGAGGTGGAACCCACCATCCCCATAACCAGGAGAGCAGTCCCATGCAAATGGGCCCGCACATAAGATGCCTTGGCTTCCTCGGCCCCACTACCTTCCCAAGAGGAGAAAGACCTATACAACATGGCAGGCATGTATACCATGTTGCAGAAGATCGATACTGGACAACAATAGCATCAGGTGACGCAGGCCGGCGTGCAGGATACTCAAGGAAGGCTATACCAGAACCAACATGTGATCTATGAGAATGAACACCTTCTCTTGGCCAACCAAGAGAATGTTCACATGAGCCTACATCGGATGGAGAAGTACCAACAACCTTTCTTTGATAACTACTGGAACTGTGGATACTTCCGGGAGTACCCATGGTCGCTGCCTATGCTGCCTACAGACATCTCATTCTAGGGGATGTTCCCTCCACGTGACCCCAACATGCCACCTCTGCCATTATGATCCCTGGTACCACTGTTCCACCTCTTGGGTGCGAGTATTGACTATGTGGACATAGTCATATTCAAGCTTGGGGGGATGCTGGAACATCATTCTATCTTTGTTTTTATTATTTTTATCTTTAGTTGTTTGTTTTATTTTTAGTTGTGCAAGTGTAGGAACCACGTCTATCTAGTGTAATTGTGGTGTAGTAAATGCATGGTTTTATTTTTGAATAGATTGTACTCTCTGTGTTGTTGCATGAAAATGGTCATATCCTTAAAAGCTTAAACTACAAAATCTTTCTATAACACCACTTGATGAAGTGTTTGGACTAGTCAACATTAGGATTTATGACATACATGAAAGTATGAATCAACTTGGGAATGTGAATGATGAAGATGTTGAGCCTAAACTGACCAAACCATAATGAAATATAAAATTAAAATACAAGAAATAAACCTTTAGATCACTGTGAACACATGTCAATTAAGAGGGACACATCATAATATAATGAAAGGCATTGTCTCTTAGTTGTGTGATTCCATTTCTTTTCCATTCATTTTTGACTCACCACCTCAAAAATTCATGAGTACTCTAAGATATTTTCCTTGATTGAATTTCATGGCACGATAGGAACATATTAGTTAGTTTCTTGTAGTTGAAAAAGGAAGAAAAACATTGCATTTTTATGTATCAACTTTAGTGCATACCATCTGATATTGCATAACACAGTTCATGTAGTTGCATACATTTCAACATCGCATGCATATTTTCCTAAACATGTGGATTTTAATTTTGAGTTATAAAGCTAAAAGTGAAGGGAGAAACCTCCAAGAAAATAAGAAAAAAAATGAAGAAAGGAGAAGAATTATAAAGGCAAGAAGCATGAAACTTAGCCATTTGAAAAAATACCTATAAATTTTTGTTCAAAAGAAACAAGGAGAAAGTATATCCCGCATAGTTGTTTTAGTGATGACTTAATCCACATGTGCATTCTTTTGAGTTGCCAAACAATCTCAACTCGTTCATACATGCATCATCTCATTAAAAAAAGGTTTTTTTAGGCATTGGGATTCATTCATGGCATTCTTTTCATCCATATAGGTTCATTTTTCTTTATGCATAAATAGGTTGGATGTACTTATGAATTTTCATTTGCCACCCATCTTGAACCATTAATTGCTCTTATTGGTAGGCCACTCTAATGATTGATCTCCTTATTCATGCTTATGCGGAGATCTGCTTCCAAATAGTTGGTAGTTAGGAAAGAGCAATTTAGTGTAGGGAATCACACAATGCACCAAGCGAATGTTTGAGTAATTATGATGTCAATTGCTTTCTTGATAGTTTCATTGACTAAAGGTGGACATCTTTTATGGAAGTTTTTGGTCACTTTAGAGCATCTATCAGTTCAATGGTCGGTGAAGGCCAGTTTAGGGCTGGATAGTTGGATTTGATTAAGAAAGGAATGTATGTGTTATGTCCTTCTGCTGAGTCTTGTCAAACACATCCGAGAGAGTGTTGCTTGAGGACGAGCAACATTTAAGCTTAGGGGAGTTTGATGCATGTGTTTTTAGTCATTATTTTAGGCACTTTTTTCCTTGATTTTATGTTTAGATTAGACAATTATTTGATTTATTATGCATGAAATGAATTAGATGGCCTATTTCTATTAAACACATCAAATTATATGTTTTTTACTATTTTATGTAATATTTTACGCATCCCAATTGCTTATGATGATTTTGTGTGTTTTTAGGTACAAGGAAGAGTCACAAACTCAGTGCTACCGACCTGACAACAATCAGTGGTACCGACTTGACATCAGAGACCTATTAGAAATTTACCCAGAGTCGATGCTACCGACAAGTGAAGTCGATGCTACCGATTTTTCATCAGCAAGCCCCGACATGAATCGAGAAAACTCGGTGCTACCGAGTTGATGTCAGATTGGAAGCTCGAAAAACATAAAAATCGGTGCTATCGAGTCCAGTCGATAGTACTATCAGGATCGGGATCGTGTGACCAAACCTAAGTGACTCAATACTACTGACTCACCTAGTAGGTACTACCAAGTCTGCTTGATCACGTTAGCTGTAGATTTATCTCTAATCTAATGGTAGACGTTAATTTGTACCTTAAGTGCCTCCTATGACCTAGGGGGATGACGACTAAAGAAAGGGAAGCAACCATTTTTCATTGCACGATGACCAAAAAGAGAGAAAACAAGAAGCGAGGACCGAAAGCTTTGATCGTGGAGATCCGAGCACCTCTGGAGGATGATTCTACAACCAGAAGATAGCAGAACGCTTGCACGATAGAGGGGATCTTCCAGACGGGCGGAGATTTAGGGGTTACCTTAGTTTCTTCATATTTCCCACATATTTCTTCTTCCCTCCCATATATTCATCGATGAAAACCATACAAGCCTAAAAACCTTTATTCCATAGGATCTGGGAGTAGCCTGAATATACACTGTGATTGATTTCCATGCATGAATATCATTTTTATCTCTTTTTACTGGATATAAATCTATGTAAGCTTTATGTTCTATTTGTGCTTGATCACCATGAGTGGATTGATAGACACTTAGTCATCTCGAGAGAGAGGTTGAGGGTCGGAGAGTATAGATTTACCTGTCTATTGTGCCCTTTGGGAAAAGAGGAGTGTAAACGGAAGGAGAAACCCATAGAATAACCGTAAGGCATCTAACTAATCAACAAATAACTGCTGAAGTGGGATTGACATTAGATTAGGTAGTCAATTACACTATGGGAGCAGGTAATTCTAGCTACATGCTCCTAATCCAAGGATTGGGATAATAGATGTTAATGTGTGTGCGATCGATTATTAGTGTTCTCTGTGGTGAAACCACTATCCTAAGGAATTCCCCCCATCTCTGATTAATTCCACCTTTAATTCATTTTATTTTTGCTTTTGTTCTTTCATTCAATCCAATTCAACCATTTACATCCTGCTTAGCTGATTTGACTGTAGTTAGTAGTAGTCTACTAGAGAAATGCTTCCCTGTGTTCGGCTCGGGTTTCACAAGGCCTTATTACTTCGATACATTCGCTTGGGTACTACACACAGTAAATTTGTGTCACCATCAAGCCCTGAGTGCAAGAGTCAACTCTCAAGTTGACCTCACCATGGCTGGGAGCAATGCCTATGAGTTGTCAAGAAGGATGATCAATCCTCTAGGTAGTTTTACCCTAACGTCCTGACTAGCGTGACTAATCCTAGTCACCGTGAAAGGGTGTTCCTATCTTTTTTCACTGGCTTAGGACGACCGACCACACTTAGTTTGTGATAATATGGCCACACCCCATTGGATAGGGCTGGGACCCACACTGATGGGGATAAAGCCCATTTTACTGACGTGGCATCTCCTGATTGGCCAATTAGGGTTAATCTAGAAATAAGAACAACTAATTATTACTAACTCAAATGGAAACAAGTTATATATGAAGGTTGACTAAAAAATGAGATGAACACAATAAAAATATAACTAAGGCTTAATTATGCTTCCTATTATAAAGGTACCATGGATACTTGTTCAAGTGATGGTTAAATTATAAAAACCTAGATTTGTTCATTAACATGTTAGAAATAGTAAAAAGCCTTATTTTATGTTATTATATGTTATTGATGAACAATATGAAAAATCAAGATAATCATGATGTTGAGTAATTAGGGTTTCTAATATGACTAATAATCATGCATGGGAATAATTATGGTCAAATATCATATCTTGCTAGGTTGTTAATGAACTTAGTTGAATCTAATTGCTCATAATGCAAGTATGAAATAAATTTGATAATCATGGCAACACCTAGTATGAATTAGGTTTCCTGAGCATTAAAGTGAGAATCATGAGAATTAGGGTTTAGAGGCATAACACTAAAGGTAACTGATACCATGAAAACTTAAACCCTAGATTAGGGCGAGTAGGGTTTTATCTAATTAAAGTGATGGTGACAATTTATGATTGACATACTTGTATATTTGAATGCTTGATTTGCTTTCTTGGACAATATGCGTGAAGTATGGGATTAAGAGAGAAAGATTTCTCCCCTCTCTCCCATGCCTGTGACGGAGGCTGAACGCCCGGGAGGGTGGTAAATCAAGGCGACAACTGGGATTTGAACTCGGGTCCCTTCATGAGGAGACACTGTGCTTGACCACTTGAACCACTCCTTGTCGACAGTATGCGTGAAGTATAGTTATATGATAATATGATTGACTGATCATAAATGTATGTGGTTACGATTATGGCTATCCAGAATATATTTTTCCTATGCTTTCCAAATGATTTATGAGGACTGATTCAACAAATAAACTGTTGGTTGTTTATTTAATCCATGTTCAACTATAATTTCAATATGAGTATCACATAAGTAAATGACAACATTCTAAAACCTAGGCTAATGTATATCAAGGGGGTGATGCACACAAGCCCTGGATGGGACAATTATCACACCCAAGATAATATATGCAGTAAGGGTTAGGATATGCAACGAATATGTCAGTTCTTATTTGCACTATTTGATGCTTATTATGTGATCATGTTAGTTGCACACATTGTGGTTGCACCCCACGTACACAGTATAATGATATGCTGACCGCGTTTTGTTTGTTGGTGTTTTAGGTATATGTTTCACATTATAAAAGTCATGAAGAATAAGATGAAAGATATCAAAGGTTTTAATTCTATACCACGGAGGTCTTGATAGAAGATACTTCTTCTCTATAGGTATTATTCCATGAGGTATATCATTTTACAATTTGTAAATGATGTTTGAAATTTCATTTTAATTGTCTTCTATTATATGTTATTTGACTAACCTGGATCCTTGGGAATATAAGTAATGGCTCTCAACTTGAAGGTCTTTCCTTAATTGGGGGATGTAGAAAGTGAGGTCGTTACACTAATGGAGCAAGAATACCAGACCTATGTAATACAAGAAAATAAATAACCTAGTTCTGACACATATAATTAGTTTTTCATTTACTTCCATGTGTTTCTTTTAAATTTTTTTTATTATCATGAGAAAGAGTTACATAATTTGGATAAAACCCTTTATTCTATGAAAAAAATGCTTGTTGTTACCTACAATATAAATAATGCCACTCTAATGTATAAATTAATGATCTTGCAAGGATCAAGTTGGACTTGAATAATGATCATAACCTACCTTCAACATCTAACCCAAAACCAAGACCAAAAACTACAATATCCCAAGATTTTGGCTTGTAATTATTGTTCTCAAAGATAACAACATGAACTGCTTATATCAGAAAGGCACACATCCCTGATAGAGTGATTTTCCTAGAATAATACCAAGATGAGTGATGCACCAAATTTTTTCTAGATTGCATGTGAGTGATGATACATAACAAAGATGAGGCTACTCTTGGTTTATGGGGGTAGTCATCATTCCAAACAACTTTGTAGAGATTTGCCCTAGATCCTGAGTGTTATAGTATGTTAAGAGATCCATATTTCAACTAACATGGGGGAGTAAAAATAGTATGTGTCACCCTAACCATTAGGCATCTAATTTATACTTGTTATTTGGAAGGACATATTGCCACTGAGAGAGATTTATCCCTTGTTTTTGCATGGTTTTGCATTAGTCATGCTCATCTATTTAAATAGGTGAAGGTCATCTTGCCAGTGAGAGAGATTTATTGCTTGTTTGGATTTTATAACTTCATTATCAATGAAATACCAAATACTCCCTAGATATTTCGTATGGAAGTATGATTGAAGAGCCTTCTTTCAATTAAATCTTCCCTGTGTATTATTCTTGATGATCAAAATATCATTGACATGACAACAAGCAAGACATGTCCTTATCTTGAATACGATGAAAATAATGACTTGTCACTTGCTGACCTTCTAGATCTCAATTTCTCAAGAAAGACATTATGCTTGTTGAACCAAGAACAATGCGATTGTTTAAGTGCCTATAAAAAGTATCATAGATGTCATACTTTAATATCATACTCCCGATCAACAATGAATCTTGGAAGTTTCTTGTTATAAACTTCTTCAGAGAGATCACTTCGTACAAACACATCTTAATATTTGGGTTGATTAAGGGACAAATCAAAGTTTGAATTTAAAGAGATTAAGATCTGTACATGAGCAATTAATGTCATATTAGAGAATGTGTTTGAAGAAGTAAACCTTAAGAGTATGATTTATCCCTTGTCCATGAGGCATCCTTTAGGCGCTTAACTATCCCATTAGGATTATGCTTAATATGCTATCAAAATGATGTTTAAAGATAAGACCCAATAACAACTGACAATATTCTTTTCCAAGAGCATCCTTGATGTACTCCCAAGTATTATTTTCTCATAGAGACATCATCTCATCATAAATAGTATCTTTCCTATGAGGATGACTAAGCAAAAGCACATGATTTTCAAGAACCATGGTAGAATAAGTAGAACCAACAAAGGAGTATGCAGAGGGAAATAAAGGAGAAATATAACAAGTGTTTGAGATATGATATTTACTAGTACATGTGTGAGGGGATCATTGAAGAGAAATAAATTTATTAGATTATATTGGAGTAGAGAATGATGGAAAAACTTATTGTGGATCTATGGTTACCGTGTATTGACTCACTTAGAGGTTGTGGTGGTGTGGGTGTGGGCGTGTTATTGCAAACTTGAGGCAAACATGATGTCCATCTAGTGGTAAATAAACAAATTCCAAAGGTAAAGTAGGTGGAGTAGTGTTAGCCTAAGTAAAGAGAAATTGGTCAGTGTGAAAAGTGACATCTAGTACGACATGGAACCATTCGGGTTTCAGATCAAAAAACACTTTTAAAGTTCTTTAACTTGGTAATATCCTACAAAGACAATCTTAAAAGCCTAAGGAGATAGTTTAAGATTTTGGATCAATATTTTACACAAAATAGACACAACTAAAGATTTGATTAAGGGAACAACTTTTCCATGAACCTTACGTAAGAAAAGCCATGTCATTTTATAAAAACTATAATACAAATTTGGAGATCTATGTATCCATTTTAACTAGAAGTACAAAAGGTACAGAAACATAAGAAACTCGTATATAAAATTTGTGTACTATTTTTGACAGTGCAATGAAAAGGAATCCCTATGGTGTTTTCCTAAATATCATAAGATAACATGGAATGAGGAGACATGGGTGTGTCTCAACAAGTTATATTTTTGAATGGTGGATGACCAAAATGAAGATGTTGGTATAGAGAAACTCACAGTGAAGGTGATAAAATATGTTAGATAAGAAGGGAAGTGATATAAATCACTATAATGTGCTCCATGTAAAATCATCATCATATACCTCTAATCCTATAGAACAAACCCCCTTATTTATTGATTTTATGTAACATCTCAAATAATAAAAAAGTTCTTTTTACTAAAGGTAATTTGTAATGAAAATGAGAAACATAACAAGAAAGTGTAATTTATAAAAGTAAGTAGAATGGGAAAATAGTTGGCAGCCTTTTTGGTAGGTCCATCTTATAGGGTGACAAATAAGTTAGTGATACGAGAGTCAATTAATATGTCATGTAATGGGTAACTTTGAGCTGGAAATCCAATGAGGGTATTAAGTGAGCATGGCTATCCTATAATTACATGAGTCTGCAATCATGAGGTGAGAAGATGATGTGACCCACAAAGGATACATGAAAGAGTCACCAATTTTCCAACTTGGGATGCTTAACATAAGATAGTAGAGGTCCAGACTGAGAATGAGTAGAGAATCACCAACTTTTTGGGAGACCCGTAAAAGATGTCAATATTCCATGTTCTTAATAGAGACATGAAAGGAGCTTCTAGCGGAGGTTGTAGGTGTAGTATTGATCATGAACAGACCTTTTTCAACATGGGATTGTGGAGTATGGACAAGGTGCATAGTGCCTTTTCCAAGACCACACCCATTTGGGTTGGAACCCATGCTTTGAAGTGAAAATATATTTAGTGCGGCTCATCTTGTCATAGTAGGTGTACTTGGGGCATGGTTGTCACCTCATCCATGTACACAAACTATATAAACAACCACATCTTGAGTGGCAAATATGTCGGGTGGGAGAATTGAGCTGGTGCCATCTCATACTAGGTTAGATAGGAAGTTTTGCACTAATAAGGGGGAGATAGAGGACATGATAATACTAGGGATTAAGACCCGTAAAGAGGCATTGGTTGATAAGAGACTCCCTTTGGTGAATTCAACAAAGGTAGCAGGCGAGATAATATTCAACTAGTTGGTGCACACTTTCATCCAATCACAATATATATAGTTTAGTCTCACTATTTAGAAAAGATTTGTTCCATTCAATTGCATAAGCAGAGACAGTTGTATTCTTGAGTCTAGGAGTGTTTCATTTCATGTCACATTATCTTGACATTGCAATTCCATAATTTACAACAATGTCTAGCTCCATGCATTTCTAGATTTAGGTCAAGAACTGACTATTCCTAGTGAGCCATGCGTCATCAAGTTCTATTGCCATTTCCACCACATATTTGATGTACTTCAATTTTCTTTATAGTTCAAGAAACTATGGATTGCATTTATCTGGTGTAGAGAGTTGTCATCATTCTAAATAATAATCAAAATGATTAATTCATATTATAGACAACAATATATCAATTAGGGGATTTGTTGTCATCAATAATATAAGTAGTGATACCGCAATAAAAGCACCATATATAGATATACCGCTACTATTTTAGAAACGCGGTAGAAAAGTATTGAAAAAACACTGTCCATATTGGAGCATGGTAGGATGTAAGAAATCAACAACAAACATGCACTATATGAATACAATGCCCAGTAGGAATATATAGATCACAAGTATATAGTGCTATGACAAGCCAGTATGAATCCCTTAGTTTATCATATAGAGAACCAACCATGAAGTTTAGGGGAACCAATTTTAAGCTTCACTTTATTCTTTGTTTTTTATAGATGCTATACATGATTGGCAAATAAGAGTCATTTTCTTGCCTTTTTTGGTTGTTGTACAAGGGAAACAAGTAGGGGGGGGAATTAGAGGATAGAGGAGTATCAATGAGGGAGCATGACTCGTTCCATGGAAGAGGTGACCAACAATTGGGTGAAGGAAATCCTGCTTTGCTGCGATGACAATGTTGTCATCTATTGTGGCTGTTGTCTATGGTGTTAGTGTGGTATGATGATTGTTTCAAGATGATGGCCGTACTACTGGAAATGGTAGGTTCCCTGGCATCTATTTCCCAACATTGGCTACACTACTGGAAGCAACATGCTCCATTGTTGTTGCCAGCTTCTAGCTGATGTTGGCTAATGGGTGGTAGGTTATCGATGCGACAGTTGGGGGGGGGTGAGTGCTTCTTTGTTCTTTGTGATGAGAGAGAGATATAGATAGAGAGAGAGAGAGAAAGAAAAAGAGAGAAGGATGGGTGAAGGGTATTTCTAGGTTAGGGCCTAAAGTGTTTTTTCTCTAGTGACTTATGGAACAAATGTTGAAATGCAAAACATAGTAGTGAAATACCTCTCTGATATATAGGAAGAGATGATATAAAATGGACCTAAATAATGTGTTATCCTGGCCACTTAAGTAGGAAAAACTAAATGGGCCAAACCAAATACATTAGATAACTAATTATCTTAACATAGACCAGTGTCCAAACAACTTCAAGGACAACGATAAGAAATCTCATGAGATGAGGATGAAGATTGGTAATAGAAAAGTGACCTTATATAGAGCTAGAATGGTGATATCAACACAAAATGATTCCCTGATAATTTTGAACAAAGAAAGATAGGAACAACCATTTCAAATTTGAAATTAGACTAAGTGGAATGAATCATATACAAAATGAGTAAAAGGAATCGATCTATTTTCCTTTTAGAAATATATTCAGATCCATCTAGACTCTTGATTTCAAGCACAAGGGTGCATGATCCCCATATTTTGACGGACTAAAAGGAAGAGAATATGAGGAGATTAACTACTATTCTATGAGTAACATAAGTCATTAAGTGTTGGCGGACTATGACCCATATAAGCACCAGTATGATGGACTTTATGTGTTGTTACTCTAGAAAAATGGGAACCATCAAAGTCTTCCTTAATTAGAATCATGGATGATGTATTATGTTGTATTCCTAATAGAAACAAGATGTGAAAATAGAACATTGTTGTTATACCCAAGAACAACAACCTTGAAATCTAAAATCAAATTAGACATATTTCTATCAACAATGTTGGTCTCAAGATCATATCCAAGTTAGTAGTGGATAGAAAACCATACCTAGTGGTCTTTGATGAATGGTGTAGGCACTTGTATCTCTAGGGTGGCACATGCCCTACCCCATGTTTACTTTTTGTATAATTTTTTTTATAATATGCATGAGATATTAATCGAAAAGAAGTATATGTGTAACATATTAAATTTTGGTACTAAACTTAATTTTGAGATATTATACATAATCCTTTCAAATTGAATTTCTCTTTTGCTAAATTTCAAATTATAACTGAACTTGATTAAATTGTCCTAAAATTCAAGCATCTGAATGCAATTTTTCCTCATTTTGACATAGTCATCCCATTTGGGACCCAAAACCCAAAAGTTAAACTTAATTAAAAATTCTTGACTTTGGAATCACATTAAAATTTATTATTGAATTTTAGATATTAATGCTTGGATTAATTGTGAGAATAAATATTTGTCCATTTTAGATTCATGAATCAAAGGAATTAACATTTTTAATAATTATATTAATAACCATTAACGGTATGTTGAAAATCTCAAGGGAAACAACTATATAGGTTTTAAGATATAAAATTTGGAAGAGAATATGAGCTTTTTAGCAAAAGGGAAACAAAAGAACAATTTTATTAGCCAGTCAAATAGATTGTTGACTGGCTTCTCCCCCAACACAGTGTTCTTAGGGTTTTCTTCCCCTACAACCATTACAATTGCAAGGAAATGATGACATATAGTTACACCCTGTCAGCCTCTCACCAGTCCATTTTGGATACCCTTGGTCTGATTTACCTTCCTCTAGACCACCGCCCCCAACCTAAGGCTACATTTGTTACAACTAGTGAATCATGGGGAGATGATGAAATAGAAATTGTCATTTGTTTGCCATAGTGATAGAGAATCATGGCGAGTTCATGGTGAAGTTTGGTGTATTTTTGTCCTCATAAAGAGGCATGATAGATTATAGTGAAAGAAGTTTCTTTTAAAACTTCTCTACTTATTGAGACACATATAAAAAAATGTACTAATAAATACAATTCTTACTTGTGTAGGGTGTTTTTTATATAAAAAGTTCCCTATAACCATGTATTGCATAATATTTTTAAATATTTTTCCATCTTTATCCCTATCACCATACATATGTTACCAAACAATACATTTTAACAATTTTCCCATCACCATCACCATCCCTATTCCCCATCACTATCCCCATCCCCATCCCTATCTCCATCCCCATCCCCATCAAAATATTCACTACATATCAAACACAATCTAAGGGGAGATGACTCAAAATTCCGTGAGCCATTGAAGACCGACAAATGTAAAAGAAACAACCAATGAGCCATGCCCATGCCTTGCACTGCCACAAACCTAACCAATAGTCTCACGAGTCTCCCCTAGATCTATTGGATGTAACCCTAATTTTCCTAGTCCTCTATATAACTTTAGCCATGTCGTCGACTATCACCAACTCCAAAACCACAACTGCAAGACCTTCAGATCCCCTTCATATTGTTCCCTTCTCTCTAATGAGTTCTCTAGCACCCTATCTTTTGCTCACCAAACTTCCAAGAGGCCTCCATCATAACCCTTCCTCTAGCCTCTCTCCCTTCGACCTACTGTACACCAACCTACGCCATGCTACATCTGTAGCAGCCACAAATCCCCATTCCGCCACATACAATGAAACCTCCATTGCAACCCTTGCATGGGCAAGAAGATTGAAAATAGAGACACCTCTTGACCCAAGCACATACTGACAAGCGACCAAATGTACAATGTGTCAGAGAGGTACCTGCATCCAACACCCCGACGCCCTATCATCCCCTTGACAATGTCCTATAAAGCTTGGTCTCTATAGTTGCAAGAAAGACAACTAGTATTAGCAAGCACAAACCTTCACAACCACCTGCATTCAAGCCACTGCCGATACTGTTGATAATAATCAAGTTGCTTTATTTTGTTTTTATTTATTTTAGCATATGTGTTGGCTACATGTAGTAGTGTGTGCATGGAACTAGGAGAGTGGTAGATAGTGTACAAGTGTAGTGGAGTTAGTTGGATCTCAGATCCACTTTTGTAGCTATGTGTTGTTCTCTTCTTTTTAGCATAAATAAGAGAAAAAGACAACGACTAGAACAACTGAGACCAAGTCTAGATGAGACAAATTAACAACTAAGACTAGCCACCAAAATATCTAGTGTATCTCTTTCTCTCATTTTTTTACAAATTTATTTGTTGTTTCTAACAGAACTCGTGCATGTACAATACGAGTAATGTGACATAGACCGTTCTAGTATAGTACGTCTTGGCGCAACTCGCATACATATTTTGGTATCCACGTTGGGGATTAAAGAGGTGGGATAACAAGTGGGGTCAGAGCCATATTGTCCCCTGGATGCCAAAGTACATGCCGAAGCAATCCAGAAATGATTCTTCATCGAGTGAAGACATGGTGACAAAGGAGAGTAGCTACACTCTACAATACCCATTTCTCACATGAAGCAACTGTGTAGCCTGGTCCTTGAAGATGTGGGCGAACCTACAAGCACATTGTGTATGCAACACCATTGTGGATGATGAAGTTGAGGAGCGTAAGGATAGAATGGCCCTTGCTGCCATATATCAAGGATTATCGGAGGATGTTCTCCCCACCATAACTGAGAAAGACTCAGTAAAACAAGCATGGGATACACTCAAGATGATGAATATGGGCACGGGTCACATCAAAGAGGTGAAGCTCCAGACCTTAAAGAGTGATATTTGAGGTGATTCACATGAAGGACATCCGATCAGTGGATGATTTCTCTATGAAATTGACAAATATCATCAATGACATCTGAGCATTAGGTGAAAAGGTGGAAGAGACCACCGCCGTAAGAGAACTCCTACATATTGTACCTACATAATTTATGCAACTCATAACATCAATCAAGCAGCTGGTGAACCTCAAAACCATGACATTTGATATCAAAGCCCATGAAGAGTGAGTTCATGGATATAACAACAAGGAGGAGGAGCAACAACTATTGCTCACACATTCTGAGTGGCTTTCTCGGCAAAGGGGTATTGTACGTTAGGGCGACGACTCCCCCTCAGGATCGAAGGCACACAACAACAATGGCAATCCTATCGTGGGCATTCAAAGATGGGTGGTCATGGCTGCAGGCACACCAAAAGTGAGAGTGATGGCAAAGAGAAGGATGGTGACGACAACTGTGGAGCTGATGGTGGCCGTGAAAAAAGTAAAGATAAATGCTTCAATTGTAATGTCTTTGGACATTATTTGTCGGAGTGCCAGAAGCCATGGTGTGAATGCAATGAGGAGGCACACCTAGTTAAAGTGGAGGATGATGAGCCAACCATGTTGTTGTCCATGCATATGGAAAATGTGAAAGAGATGGTCATGCTCAATGAGGAGAAATCTTGGACAACTAAGGTCTAGACCGATGCTCCAATAAGGTATGGTACCTCGACACAAGATCCAACAACCACATGAATAGCTGGAAGGAAATATTCATCGAGTTGAATACTACAGTCAGAGGTGATGTACATTTTGGTGATGATTCATTTATGTAGATTTATGGGTGTAGTGTGGAACAATGTTGTTTGAGTGCCAAAAGGGAGAGCATCATGTACTCATACAACTATACTATATTCCACATCCCAAGAGAAATATAGTTAGCCTTAGACAACTCGATGAGAATGGGTACAAAATGGTTTTGGAAGGTGGCTTCCTATACATCTATAATCAGGAAAGATAGCTTCTAGCTAAGGCAGAGAAATCCAAGAACTGACTGTACAAACTCAACCTCAACCTTGCACAACCAGTGTGTCTATTGGCGTTCGTTAAGGAGGATGCATGACTGCGGCATGTCCAATATGGCCACCTCAACTTCCAAGCATGATGAAACCTACCTAACCATGAGATGGTGGATGTCATGGCTCACATCAAGCACATTGATAAGGTGTGTGATGGTTGCATGATCAGGAAACAGTGAAATGCACCATTCCCATCAACATCTTTGCACTATGTGGACATGCCACCTCAATTGATACATGGATATTTGTGTGATCCAATCACACTAGCAACATGGGAAGATAACAAATATTTTTTGCTATTAGTTGATGATCATAGCCTCTATATGTGGATTGCACTAATCAAAATCAAAGATGGAGCCCTTGCTGTGTTTAAGATGGTCAAGGCATTTTCTGAGATGGATACAGAATCAAAGTGAAGGCTCTACATACTGATCAAGGTGGGGAGTTCACCTCATAGGATTTCCAGAAGTACTGTATGAGCTCAGGGATCAAGCATTTTCTTACAACTCCGTATTCACCACAACAAAATGGTATGGTGGAGAGGCAAAACCAAATAATGGTTTCCATGGCTAGGAGCATGCTGAAGAGTAAGGAGATTCCATGAATGTTTTGGGTAGAGGCTGTCGCTACAAAAATCTATCTCTTGAACCATGAACCAACCCAGAGTGTCATTGGTAAGACACCCTACAAAGTAATGTACAATAAGAAGCTAAGAGTGCACCATCTTCACACCTTTAGCTGTGTGGCACATGTCAAGGTGGTGCAACCACACCTTCAAAGCTCACTAAGTGTAGCATACTCCATGGTGTTCATTGCGTATGAGCTTGAATCTAAGGCATATTGGATGTATGATCTAGTGACAAAGAAGTTGCAAGTGTTAAAATATGTTGTATTCAAAGAGGATAGAAAGTGGGACTAGAAGTCCAAGGCTGATCAAGTGGTGGATGATCATGGTGAGGTTTTTACTATGTATTATCCACAGAATGATACAGGGACCAAGGACATTGTGCATAAATCACCAAGTGCATCAAGCAATAGTAGCATGTCGGGAGTGTATTATGACACCAACATGGAGTATGACACACTAGGCATACAATACGAATAAGCGACTATCACGTACAATCCAGCAAGCCACAACACAAAGGGTGCTGGAAGCAACAACATGTCAACACCACTAAGGAAGTTTCATTCCTTGCAAGGAATCTATGATGCCACAATAAAGGAGGAGCTAGAAGACTCTGTACTTTGCATGTTTGCAATGGAGGAGCCAATAAACATTTAAGAAGCTAAAAGACATGCATGCTGGAGGCATGCAATGCAGGAGGAGCTTACTGCAATTGAAAGCAATGATACATGGGAGCTTGTCAACCTCTCAGCTAGCTAAAGACCCATTGGTTTACAGTTGGTATTCAAAGTGAAGAAGGATCCACAGGGTGCTATCATCAAGCACAAAGAACATCCTGTTAACAAAGGTTGCATGCAAAACTAAGGTGTGGGATTTGATGAAGCCTTTGTAACTATTGCAAGATTTGAGACGATTTGTCTACTTCTTGAATTAGTTGCATAAGAAGCGTGGATGGTGCACCATATGGATGTGAAATCCTCCTTCCTCAACTACAATTTGGAGGAGGTGGTGCATGTGGCACAACCACATGACCATGTGTAAAAGGGAAGTGAAGACAAAGTGTTGAAGCTCAAGAATGCATTGTATGGGCTACGTCAAGTACCAAGAGCTTGGAATGCAAAACTTGGTAAACATTTGATCTGGCTTGGTTTTGCACATTGTCCAATGGAGCATGCTATTTATAAAAAAATCTTGACTACACAAATCTTCTAGTTGGTGTGTATGTAGATGATTTGGCCATCACTGGTGCAAGTACTGTTGAGATTGCAAAGTTCAAGGTTCAAATGAAGGAGTTATTCAACATGAGTGACCTTGGTCTATTGAGCTACCACTTGGGGATCGAAGTGCAACAAAATTATCAGGGATCTTTCTATGCCAATCAACTTATGAAGAAACAATTCTTGAAAAATGTAGATTGCAACCCAACACAAATTACCAACAGAGACAAGGATGACGTTGAGAAAGACATACTCAAGTCCTACATCTGATAGAACCTATTACTGTAACATAGTAGGGAGACTTCATTACTTAGTGAATAAAAGGCCAGACATCACCTATGTAGTTTGGATCGTGAACCATTACATGGAAACACCCCCAAGCAACACATGACTACTGTGAAGCAAATCTTGAGGTACATATGAGGTACAATACGTTTTGGCTACTATTATGTGAAAAAGGCCAAGGAAGAACCAAGCCTTGTGGTTTATAGTAACAGTGATATGGCTGGATATATTGATGATTGGAAGAGTGCTACCTGAGTTGTATTTTTCCTTGGTTCAAACCCGAGGACTTGGGTATCACAAAAGTAGAAGACAATGGCATTATCATCATGTGAAGCCGCGTACATTGCAACTAGTACTACTGCATGTTAAGGTATTTAGCATAGGCGTCTTCTTGGAGAGCTGAAGACACACAAAAATGGGAACATGCTACTCAAGGTGAACAATAAATCGACTATTGCATTGAGCAAGAATCCAATTCATCATAAAAGGAGCAAACAAATTGATACAAGATACCACTTCATACATGAGTGTATAGAAGATGGGACGATCGAGGTAGAGCATGTTACCACAAATGATTAGATGAAAGACATCCTCACCAAAGTACTTGGGTGGCTCAAGTTTATGGAGATGCACAAGAAACTTGGAGTACAAGCCCTCAAGTAGCAACCCAATAGGAGGGTGAATGTCGCTAATAATCACATTGCTTTATTTTGTACTCATTTATTTTAGCATGTGTAGGCTACGTGTAGTAGTGTATGAATTTATTTTGATTACAGTCCAAATTAGAAATAATTTTATAACCTAAATGAGAACTCTATTTGATTTCAAATTATGGGATAAACACTTTATTGGCATGATCTTTTCATAGAAACGATATCATGTCCAAATAAATTGGATAGACACTCTAAAAACATCTTTTAAGTAATTGTTAGATATTTAAAAAATTAATTACCTAGGTCACAAGGTAATTAAAAATTACCTCAAATTTCTACCACTCTCTTATATTCCAATTTTTATTCCAATAAAACTATCTTGAGTGTTGTTTATGAACATGAAAACTTAAATTCTCAAATATTTACACCAAGGACCCATATGTAAACTTTGATTGGCGTAACTGGGCTTGAGTTGGATTCTGGGGCACATGGGCTAATCACTTGTTCTTCCAATGGGTCCACAATATTAATCATATCCTCAGTCACAAAATTAATGTTTGATGTGACAAAATTCCTCAGTTCAAGATTCCTCATGATACAATTGATCAAACTAGGTATTTAGCTCAAATCCATTAACTAGAGTCATATTTCATTCATTACTCCACTTTAGGTGATACCTCATATTATCAAATTTAAATATGAAAATCTCAAAATTTAAGGTATAATGAAAAAAGACCAAAATTCACAATTGACCCTTTCCTACATAATCTTTCCTTTGTACCCAAATATCATGAAAATTGGTAGAACCTTATTGTAACCATAAGTTAATCATACATTGATTTCATTAATAACTTAATCATGTATTTTCTAGTTCCATAAAAATTAGGATGCGATAATACTACCCACCTTATAGGAATTTCATCCTCGAAATTCTACTAGTCTACCCACCTTAGGTTTTCACATATTCTACTTATTCTAACTCTATAGAATTATCTTAAAATATCATTAAATACTCAAGGTGTGACTTTGTCATGACTAAATATCTATACCAAAATTTACATGAGTACATTATAGAAATGAAGCTTGAAGAGCTAAATCAGGGTTTTGGTTCCACTTTGGATCCAACTCATTTATCTGTCAAAGTATGCACCCTTCGTATACATGATTTGTCCTACTACGTGTATGATTAGGTTTAGGTGACTATATGTCTCAAAATTTTAATGCCAACTCTTGTTTCCTTTGTCACCTTTGAATATATGCTGGCCGATCATATATTTAGAGGTGACATGTATTATCAAACTTATCTTAGCACCTCCCTAGTGCACGTCCCATACCACATGCACTTGAAAGGACAAGACAAGAATGATTATGCACATAACATCCTCCTCTATGCAAAACCCCATAAGCTTGTGGCCCATACCACAAACATGTGGGAAAAAGAGAGAATATGCTATATACGATTCTTGAGTTAACATAAAAGTCGAAAACATCTAGGCACATAACCCTAATATAACTTTTATCACCTATCTAGAGCTCTACTTAGATTTCTAATATCTTTCACTTAATTATTCTATACATAGGGATACTAGTTGTCTTTCTAAATCTATGCTTTACTCTAACTTAGGATCTTATAAGGTGAACTTAAGTAAGAACATGAGAAGTTAACTGGTGGCCAACTATAATGTTGCTCTGATACAATATTGTAACACCCTCCCTAAGTACACACATGTACATAGCAGAAGCAACACCGAGTTATCCATAACTCGTGTACTCAACAGGGCATTACATAAAATTGGCATTCATAACAACAATATAATCAATCACATAATTTTAAATGATTAACATTCTCATCATTGTTCTTTCAGAAAGAAACATAAATGCTATAACATGGAAAAACTCTCTCTAACCTGTTGAGATTAAGTATCCATACCAAAACTCTAAACATGGAAGAATATATAGCTGAATCTATAAATATGAGGATCATCTTATAGTTGGCACCCTACAAGATGTTTTCATGTTCAATCTTCGTGCTCCACGTCTTTGGAATCTATTATGGTCATGCTCATCACCTATGGACATCTCATCCCTGGCCATGCACCGGAAAAACGGTTGTTAGCGTAAGTAGCATGAGTATTCTAATACATGAGTTACTGAAGAAATAGGATACTACAAAATATTCTTGAACATTATAACCATAAAACTAATGTTAAACTCCATATAAAATTTGAAACATCAATATCTCTTCTTTCTTTAACTGAATTGTTATATTTTTACTAATCTTTCTCTGGAGACCAGTACTCTGGTACCTGGGTCTCATGACCTGCACTAAAGTGCCTAGGTCACATAACCTGCACTCTAGGCCTGGGTTATGTGTCTTTTACTGTATAATGGTACCTTGAAGGAGGTTCCAAACTCTTAAATGTTCTAGATAAGGTAATTTAATTTGAAGAAAGTTTAGATATGTCGATCATGTGCATATATATTGATAATTGTTAAATCAATGTGAAAGGTGCGAATCTCGTCATTGAACTTCAAGGAAGTGTTACACCATGCCAATGAGTATTTATGTTCAACAAATCTAGTGCATCTACATGCTTCTCAAATAAGACCTTTATGTCCCATGTTCCAATCAAGATATATAAGCAAGATTTTCCAGTGCTTTATGATCATGTCATTTCATATACTTAATGCCTCAATTAGAGGTCATGGGATGCTCAATGTTCATGAGTTAAGAATGATAAAAGGATATATGTCTATCATGCTTCATAGTAATGTTTCATGTAAATGTTCAAGACTACAAGATAAGAAAGGCAAGTAAGACTATTGTGCTTCCATGGTTATGTGATTTAACCATATTTTAAGATTCTAAGTACAAATATGCTTTTAGGAATTCTCATATACATAGAGGTCATCATGTATTACAATTCCAAGTAAAAATATGTTATCAAGATTTCTTATATACATAGAGATTTAAGAACTAAGAAGTTATATTGTAACGTCCCAGGATTTGAGGCCTTGGATATAATGATCTTAAAAGGAATGATTGGACTACCCATATCACTAAGGCTCACCTCCTTTTTCGGGAGACCATCACTAAAGAACTCCATAGTTAAGCATTCTCAGCCTGGAGTAGTACTAGGATGGGTGACCTATCGGGAAGTTGACCTCGGCTTGCACACGAGTGGGGAAAAAGCACATAGTTAAGGCTAGGGTGGTCTGCGGGGCCAGTCGTCATTCCTAAAACTCTACTAGAGTGTAGAGCCGTCAAGATTCTAAGTGGGGAAGATTGTAACATCCCATGATTTGAGGCCTTGGATATAATGATCTTAAAAGGAATGATTGGACTACCCATATCACCAAGGTGAACCTCCTTTTTTGGGAGCCCATCACTAAAGAACTCCATAGTTAAGAGTGCTCAACTTGGAGTAGTACTAGGATGGGTGACCAGTCAGGAAGTTGACCCCGACTTGCATGTGAGTGGGGAAAAGGCACATAGTTAAGGCTAGTGGTGGTCTGTGGGGTCAGTCATCATTCCCGAAACTCTACTAGAGCCTAGACCAGTGGGCCCGGGCATTACAGAATGTGTTTTATATTAACCGTTCATGAAAGAAGATTAACAGTTTATGAATCAGTTGATCTTTCCCCAGTATATGTTAGTGAATCCTAGTATACAAAATCTATATGTCAACAACCTTACTTTCTATAAAATCTGAATGGATTTGAAAGGATATATGCTAAGTAATAGATTACATGTTAATATACATGATTTAGAAGTAACGATTAACCTGTCTATTACTGTATCATTTCTTGTGTTAGTTTGAACATACGTTAGTCTACTATTTCTAGTAGGTTTAAAATTTTGGAACCGAACTAGATGAAGATTAAAAAAATTAAAAAATGTTCCATAAATGTGACTACAATTATAGCCTAGCCCAGTGGATGTATCATATTAATGCTATTCACATGGTGCAAAAACATACGCAGTAATAAACATATAAATAATGTTATAGAAAACTATAGTGAAACTCTAGCATATTGATCTTATTCTTATTATAACAACCCTAGATTTCTCTAAATAAGGATACTAAGGGATAAATAATGGGAAAATTGAATTCAACAAACTAAGACCATATTCTTAATTATGTTGTTATTTTTTGCAACCCGTGAAAGGATGATAACCAACCTTTAGTAATTTTTACTCTATTCATGATACTAATATACACATTATGTATGCATGTGGCCTATACTAGTGTATTACAATGAATAATGTATATAATAAATATGAATGATGACTAAGATATCATATGTGACTATATGTACAATAATGACTACTACACTAATGGGAGGATTTAGTGACTTTGGGATGAGACATTATAATAATCAAAAGATGATTATTAGATATTTCACTCACTAAGGGGTAAAATGGTAATTAGAATCTAAGAAGTGATTTCCAAGTCAAGAAATATTATATAACCCTGATGCATTCTTTCTTGCTAGATTCTTGAGTTATTGGCATCCTAGATCTTTGTGGACACTTTGATTGGAAATTCTCAAATTGGAACATGCACTTTATTCTCGATTCTATTGTTAACTATTTATCTCACTATTGAATTTCATTCATATAATTTTGCAGAAGTGGTGAATCAATTTGTTATTAGCCTTTTCCTCTTGTGGAAGGTCCCCAGGACCAAATTAAAATGTTGAAAATTGTTGAGCAATTGAAATATTGTTTTTTTTAAATTTTTCTTGCCCATCCCACCCCAAACCCCACCTACCCCTACCCTTCCCATGTTGTCATCATTCCAGGTCGAACCCGTGACCTCCAACTCACTAGCAGGGCAGCCACCCACTGGTGTAGTGCACTCTTACAAATATTTGTTGATTTAGTTATTGGTACAAAACATGAATATTGACTAAAAGCTTTTTCTCACTAGATTTGGTGTGTCATATCCCCCAACTCTACAAAGTGGATGATGGACAATTGGAGGTCCCCAGATACTGGTTACTCCCATAGGATAAAGTGTTGTTCTCTCATAGAGGGGAGAACACTAAGTACAAAGCCACTGGAAAAAACAAAATATTAGATTTATTGTGCTAATGGATAAATCATTTTATTTTTGAATAATTTGATATCTTGATATTAAAATTGAGAATCTCCTTGTTGTTTCTAGTTACTACTTTGAATTTTGTGCCCTTTTAAAACTAGCATGGTAATTGGATCATTTTATTATTATTACCTTAGTCCACTAAGAAAACTTACCTATGTTTGATCTCACAAATCCTTATTTTTCAAATAGGTCAATAATTAAATTTATTACCATCCTTGCTGACCTATATTGTTCCTTCTTCGGGTCCTTGTGTGGTTTCATTCCAACTAAGAACTCATGGACATGTTATACAAAGGAGAAATAGATGAGGCATACATGGGTTGTCCCATGTTGAAGAGTAGATATGACTTATCTATATTCTTACTTTGTAGTCCTATGTATAAATAAACTTTGTGACTCTGATGTAAAGCACAATTGTAAGAAGATTTTTTATATATTCAGAACATGTTGTACATATTTGATCTAAAGATTGGGTCTTTACACTAAGAAGCATGAAGAGGAAGAAGAAAGAAAGTGAAACAAACAAACATTCTCTATGAAATGACAACTTGACAACAAAGTCCCCCCTTATTTTGTTCTATACTTCTAATCTCCTTCCTTGTTCATGTATATCTAGTTTTTGTATGAGCTAGTGGATGAACTCTCAGTCCACCATTAATTTAATATTGTTACTCATGAGTTAAGGATTTCAATTGTATTTCTATACTTGACATATATATTTTAAAAAAAATTAATTCAAAAAAGTTATATCTTTAATTATTTGGATGTTTCCTCTTCAAATAGATGGTTTATAATGCCTAATTTAGAACTGATAACTGCTGTATTTTTTGAGTGTTGCATGTTGAGAAACATGTACCTTCCAAGATTATGTGATAGAATATGTATCCAATCTTTACACGAAGATGAAAGAATCTGATAGACTGATATTCCACAATTCAATTGAAAAATTAATTAGGATGATATAGGTGAGATTCGTTAGTCTTTTAATATTAAGATCTTAATGGTCAAGCGACATTAAGAAATTATAAAATAGATAAATAATATATACATGTAATTTAGATACCCGACATGAATTAGAATTGACATCATTTTTGAGTACTTAAATACAATTATTTCTCTTGAATCTCTCTGTTTATCCATTTTCACTTGGTGTATAATTTAGGCTTATTTTCATTTGACTTACTCTTAATGGACAACCAATTGTCTTTTGTACCTTGTTTCATAACTACTATAGTTAAGAAAACTTCCAAAATCTCATTAATTCCAAGATAAATCTACCCAACGCTATAATATTTTTGATCTGTACTATTGCGGATGGAAAGGTGTTGTATCAATATATTATTTCATACTTTGTATGCACTAATTGTTTACTACCTCCATGAAAAATAGTCAATGTTATTTTGTTATCTCTTTATGAACCTATTCCTTATTCATGTTCATTTCATTCTTGTATGAGTTAGTAGTAGAACTAGTCATTTACTATTAATATGTACTTATTCTTCACAGTTAGAGGATAACCAAATATATCTATATTCTTAACATATATATATATATATTTCAAAATTATATTAAAATCATAACATCTTTAAGTTATTTGTATGTTTCCTTTTGTAATACATGATTTATAATGCCTATTTTAGGAGTTGATCACTCCATTAATGTTTTTAGAGTGTTCTATATTTATACATATGTAAATTTCTAGGTTATGTGTTAGAATATATATCCACTCATTCCATGAGAATAAAAGAGTATTCTAGACTAAAATTTTGCAACTCAAATGAATTATTAATTAGGATGACATAGGCAAGACTCACTAGTCTTGTTTATCTCAAGTTCTTAGTGGTTCAAAGATACTA